>FIZR01002792.1:0-10536 GCA_900060175.1 Ferrisia virgata
AGTTTAGGTGAACATTTTTTTGTGATTTTTGATACAAATTTTTTGAACTTTTTACTCACTTTTGTTTCGATTTTTTTTCCAATTTTCATTGTTTTTTAACGATTTTTAGTCAATTATCTATTTTTTTATATCAGTATAAGGAGGAAAATATGTTAGATAAAAATGTGAATTTTTGAAATTTGAGCATTTCTATGGTGCGAATGGTGTTTACAAGTTTATTAGGATAGTATCGTTCCAAATTTTGTTTCTACCGCATTATATTTTTTTGGGTAACCCAGGGCCTGGAAAATTACTCTTGATGAGTCTGATTTCCCCAATTTAGTATCAATAGGGAAGAAATTTGAAGCTTAAAAAAGTAAAAAAAAAAATATTTCAAAACCAGAATAGAAAATAAAAAAGTTGAAACATTTAAATTTATCATTTTTTTCAATTTTCAGAATATAGTTAAGCTCTGATACTTATTACAATCTTCAGATTTCAAATTATAAAATCTAATTATTTCATTGACAATATGAACTATTATAGGGTGTAAGTGGAATGATTTTATAATGTAGACATAACAGTTTGATAAACCTTCCTCTTGTTATTTGATGGGTAAAAGGTGATATCTTTTACTTGAACCTTTTTTGCTTCATTTGCTTGCGTATTTGTGAATGGTAAAAGGTAATGACATCAATATAGGCACTGTTTTGTTGAAACTGCGGTTCTTTTTTGTACTACTAAAAGATTATAACTTCATAAAATACTTGGAAAGGGAAAAATTTTCAATTTTCTCCAACTCACTTATATTTTTTGGCCTTAAATTTGTATGCAAATGTACCAAAATGAATTGTACATGCGAATACATGGTTAATTTGAAATTTTGAACAATACTGGAACGAATATCAGCGATTGAAGATGTGATTTTTTAAAACTCTTCTCCTGTAAAATATTGAAAAACCAAGTTATAACCTCTTAGCTCCGCAATGACGATATTATTATATATATTGAATGCAAACATTAGCTGATGCGGATATCTGTCGTTTTGGAGAAAAATTATTGTCTTAAGATGTGTGTTAGCTCGTGTAACGCGGGTGGTATTGCAATATGCGTGTGTACTGTGTAAGCCTAGCGTGTTTAACTAATATCCTCGACCGGCAACAATACGTAGATATACGAGTGAGGGTGTGGAGAAGAAAATCTTCCGTGTATATTTCATATAAACGAGTAGTTAAAGGTTCTTTCACAGGCGATTTATAATTTACCATTTAAAACAAATAAACAAGATTGGATAAGTTGTCTTTTCTCAGTTCCCTATTTATTCTCGTGTATATATATATACGTACACTTTGCGCATTAAAAATACACATATATGAGTAAGTAATGGAAATAACATCTGCTTCCACGCGCTGCTCCCTGTCTATCTGTAAGTATATTGCTTTATAGTATGTCATAAACCATCGTCAGTTTTGTATCGTTTCGTCTGTGGTCGCGTCGAACTGCGCCTTGTCTATGTATTCGTATACCTACTCGGATACTCGAAAAATTCTCCTCAGGGTGTATCGTAAAAGGGATATTTTTCATTCGAAGATGATAACATTTTTATAGGTAAATTCGACTCTATATTACTCATTAGAGAGTGAACGAGATGAAGAGTACAGACGAGAGCAGTATACGACGAAACTCCCATCTCGTAAATATTTTAAAGCCTATTGGAAAAAGTTACTAGTATAGTCATTTTGGCTCAAAAATTGTTCAAACCCGATCAAAATTCACGAAAAGTGAAAATTTTGCATAATAGATAAGGTAATTTTCCAGTAAGTAGTTGATAAGTAAATGGAATTTTTTCAGTATTTTTGCTAACTACGTTGCATGTAATAATCAACAAATTCTGAAAAAAATTATATATTATACTCAGTGGCGGCTCGTGATTCCATGAAATGGATGGGTGCATTATTAAACATGATTTTTATGGGGTGGAGGGGAGGGAGAGTTAAAATGTTAGAATACACTCTGAAAAGTTGGACTTCAAAGAAAAAAAAAGCATCGCGAAGCATTGCTGGTAGGAAGGGTTTTAATGAGTCTAAAAAATCGAAACCCTCGAACGGCACATCAACGGCCCCTACAGAAGGGACATACTTGTTTTCATCTTCTCAGCCCAATTTGGAAGGGAGTTTTATGGGATGAACAAACTGTAAAAATTGAAAAAATCTACCAAATAACTACGTATTTAGAGCTGAGAGAGAGTACAATGGGACTAAAAAGTCGAGTCCTCCAAAAGGCAAATCTAGGACATCCCCCCCCCCACTAAATGTTCATACCTAATTTCAATTTCCTAGCTCAATTTGGAGGGGTGTTATGTGAGGAACAAACCTAAAAATTGAGGGGGTGCAGTGGAGCTAAAAAAACGGAACAACCAAAAGGTACGATTAGGGCTCTTACTAAATGTACATACCAAATTTAAACTTCCTAGCTCAATTTGATGTGAAGATAGGGCAGGAAGAGTCGTTTTTTAAATTCAAAAATGGGGAAAACACCCGTATTTCCTCTCCTAATTGACTAAGGAAGTTGTTTTTTGGATATGCTTTACAACTTTTGATTCTCTATAAATTGCATTGAAAAGGGATAAATTTTTCGTTTTTGACCCATCAACACCCCTTCTCGTAAACTGAGGCATAACTGAACATTGACCCAGTTCATCCCCATTCACATATATCTAATCCCCTGCCAAACTGAGTCGATTGACTGAATTGAAGCAAACTCTCATATTTACTATTTCTCAACACATAATATTCATCACACCTCTTCAACATTTCAATTTGAAATCATAAAATCAGCCGGGGTCAAAGTCTACTGTTGACAGTGGAATGCGCCATTAAACATCTGTCATTTTCCTCAACATTTAAACTTAAAATCACAAAATTAGCCGACATCAAAGTCAAACTAATTTTTCTCAACTTTTCATCTTAAAATCATAAAATCAACCGAAGTCAAGGTCAATTAAAATTCCTCGACATGTGAACTTGACATCTTAAAATCAATCCAGAATCAAGGTCAACGATTGGCAGATCAATGGATGACGGCACTTCAATTCAAAATCATAAAATCAATTCGAGGTCAAAGTCCACTGTTGACAGGTCAAATTCAAACATCTCTAATTTTCCTCAACATTTAAATTTAAAATCATGTAATCAATCCTTGATAAAATAAGTCCAATCATGTCATCCAAGGCCATCAAAGTCCATCTGCTGCTAATGTCACCCGTCAACTGTTGACGATTTTTCCAGAATTAGCTATGAAACACCTTTGGATGTTATTTCAAGGCTAAGGTTATCTTTAGCTTTTCTTACCATTTCAACTTAAAATCATAAAATCAATCCGAGGTCAAGGGCGACTGTTGATGGATCATCTATCTTTAATTTTCCTTAATATTTCAACTTTAAATCATGAAGTCAATCCAGAGTCAAGTTCAACTGTCTATGGGTCAACTTTAAACATCTTTAATTCCCCTAAAAATTACAACTTGAAATTATAAAATCAATCCAGAGTCAAGGTAAACTGTTGGCGGGTCAGCAAATGACGACATTTCAACTCAAATTCATAAAATCGATTTAAGGTCAAGGTCCTCTGATTTGACGTGTCAACTTCAAGCATCTCCAATTTTCCTTAACATTTCAACTTAAAATCATAAAATCAATCCTTCATGAAATAAGTCCACTGATGTAATTCCAGGCCATAAAAATCTGTCCACTAATGTCAGCCTAATGATGACGTCACACTGTTGACGGTTCACTAATGTCATCTAATGATGACGGTCAATTGCTGATGATTACTCCAGAGTGCGCTATTAAACATCTTTCGATGGTAATAAGTATCTGACATTGCTAAAAATCGTCTTAATGGTTTTCTAGGACCCCGAAACGGATTTTATTGAGTACTGTTCCCCCTTCCTCGTCCATCGTTTGTAGATGGACTGTAATAGCTTGGTTTTCATTGACAGTATAACATAGAAAATCTGGAGGCTAAAAAGAAAGCATCGTAAATCGATGCTAATCTTCGGAACATATTACAATCATGGCATGCTTTTTTCTCAATCAGCATTGAGGATAGGAAAGATTCAACGGGGCTAAAAAGTCAAAACCCCCAAGAGGCGCATCTAGGGTCCTTAACAACTCTTTACGTACCTGATTTCAACTTCCTAGCCCAATTTAAGGTGGAGGTATGCGAGGAACAAATGTTAGAAATTGGGAAAAAAACACAAACTTAGGACTGTGAGGAACTGTAATAGGGCTCAAATGTCGAGACCCCCTAAAGGCACAACTAGGGTCCCGGACTGAATGTACATATCTAATTTCAAGCTTCTAGCTCACCTTCAAGGAGAGTTATGCGAGTAACGAACTAAAAAATGAGAAAACCACGTGTTTGGCGCTGTGAGGGTTGAAATGAGGCGGAAAAGTCGAGACCCCGAAAAGCATATTTACGTTCCCTACTAAGTATACATACCAAATTCCAGCCACCCCAGCTGTATTTAGAGTAGAGTTGTGTGAAGATCGAACTCAAAAAATAAGAAAACCGGGGCGGAATGGAGCTGAAAAGTTGGTACCACCAAAAGGCACATCTATGGCCTCTATTGAATGTACATATCAAATTTCAATTTTTTTGCCCATTTTGGTGGAAAGATAGGGGAGGAACAGCCCCTTTTCAAGGTGAAAAAGGGAAAAATCACTCATATCTCCCCTCCTAATTGATCTAAAAGGTTTATTTTTGCATATGTCATGCAACTTTAGGTTCTCTATCGATTGACTCAGAAAGAAACAATTTTTTTTTGTTTTTGGCCCCTCAGCATCGTCTTTTCCAAAATGGGGGAAAACTAAATTTTTAACTTAAGGTCAGGGGTTTTTCCCTTTCTGACCTTGAAAAAAGGCTGTTCCTCCCCTTTAAATTTAGTATGCACATTCAGTAGGGGCTCTAGATGTGCCTTTCGGGGCTCCTACCTTTTCAGCTCCAATACACTCCCTAAGAGCCTCAAAAAGCTGGGTTTTTGGTAGGTTTTTTTCATTTTTCTCATTTTCTGAGTTTGTCAAAGTGAACCGATTGACCGAATTAGAGCGATTTTGGTCAGTATTAAGCAGTGTTAATAACTTCAAAGTTCGGTGGAGGGGGGAGGGGGAAATAAATATCTGACATGGCCAAAAATTGTCTTAATGGTCTTCTAGAACCTCAAAACTGATGTTGTTGCCCCCTTGAAAATTATATAAAATTTAGTAAGTTAAACATTACACTATACATCTTGCAAGTTGCCACCGTGTTAGTGTGTGGTGTTGGTTTGCAAATGGAATGTATAACGTAAAGTTTCTATAATTCGAGTATTAATCGTATTTATATCTTTTTACCAGCTGTATTAATAATCCTACTGTTGGATGAATCATGTTTGCGGTCTCACGTATGCATTCACCTACTACCTATCTATAAGGTACCTCTAGGTACCATGCCCATGCAAGGTCAAAGAATTCATCACCGCCGAGCGAAAAAAAAAAAAAAAAGGGAAAGAAAACAAAGGTACGATTTTGAAACCGCCCGCGCCTTTTTTTTTCGCATCGTTTACGAAATGGACAATTGTTCGCACACGATCACGACTACGACTCCGGAATCTCATTTAGAATCAGCGCGTAAAAGACCCCGACTAATTTCAAATTAGAGCCAAAGGCCCCGCAGAGCGTGTCAATCGGCGTTTGTAGCTTTAAATAGCGATGATGAATTCTACGTGTATATCATTCGTGTGTGCGCGTCTGCCTCTCTGTGTCTATGTCATCATCGGAATAATGAAAAAAGCGCGCGCGTATCCGCCCATTCGTATTTTCAATTATCTTTTATTCGCAGCGTGAAAACGGACAAAGACAATATTTCGCCTATTTTTAGCCGTCTGGACTGGACATCGCGTATCGTGATCGTGACCCACAGAAACAGAAAGAGAGAGAGAGAGCCAGAAAATGGAAATTTCTGATGAGCTGAAAAGGACGAACGTGGTTGCGTATATTTATAATGAAATTCGCAGCGTGTTTCGTTAATAATCTGGTCATCTCGTGTGTGTGTGTGTGTGTGTAGAGCAGTTGAAAATATGTCTTGGGCGTAACTTTTCGGTAAGAGTGGAAAGATCAAGTTTTGCGGTGATTTTTTTTTTTCAGATGCAATCGATGACATGCAAAAAGACACGCGAAGATAATCTTTTTTCTTCGAATTTAAATATCATTTTAACCAATCGACACTGTAATTTGTTCTGAGAGGAGAGGAATCGAAGCAGAGGGAGGAGAAGGATTGGAAGTGTAAACATTGAGATGTAGATTCATACATATGATTACGATCACACAACGAGGTAATGGTAACATGTCCAGAAAAAATTCATATTCGTGAAGTCAAATTACTCCTATCATGCACACTTCTCATAACAATTTTTGACTAGAATTTTAAAAATCTAAAACAATCGTAAAATTATAAATTTCCTAAAGATTGTCATTATTGGTAACTGAGTAAAATTTTCAATTGACGTATTTCGTTCGAATGTCATGTAGTTTTATTCGATTCAGAATTATGTTTGCATTGTGAAAAATTTTTGAATAATGATCTCTGTAGATAAATGAGAGCTGAAAAGTGACACGACTCCATGAGATAAATTTCGTTTTTATTAAAATGATGACAGTTTTTATGGGCATAGTTTTTTAGAAAATCGGCAGTGGCTTTCTGAAGTGATGTGCGGGGGGGGGAGGGGTGAGCTTCAAATTTACCAACCAATTCTACCAATTTTACCACCATTAAAAATTTCTAACTGATTTCTCAAAATTTTATGAGTAGCGCAAGTACCAAAACTTTGCAAAAAAGCAAGTTTCATAACTAAAAAATTTTATTTAGCACGTACGAATGTACATTTTTGATTAAGAAAACATTTTTAATAATAATTTTTTTTTTAACTAAAATTTTCTTATGCTTATTTAATTAAATTTTAATGCTTTTATATTGCATTTTTGCGACAAAGACTAGACGAATTTTTTGACAATTTTAGGGCTGCAGTCCATTTTACAAAATATTAAGTATAAAGGGTGGAAAAATGACCTTAAACATTGGAAAATGAAATCGACCACTGTGGGCACAAATCCACAGAGACTCCTCGGTAAAACTGTCACCGATTCCAACATTCCATTACTTCTCATTTTTTCTAACTGCTACCAACTGCCACCCAATTTTTCCAACTTCCGAACGCTTGCGAGGGGAGGGGGACGTACTCCTGGTTCGGTAGGCTTCTGCACACTAGTCGAAGAAAGTGGCAAGAAAAGAGACTAACAAGACACAACTGGGGGTCCTTACTGACTATACCTAATTTCAAGCTCCTAGCACAATTTGGAGGGGAGTTATGCGAGGAAAAAACTGAAAAAAAAAACATATTTGGGGCTGAAAAGTTGAAACCCCCAAAAGGTATATCTAGCGTACCTGCTGAATGTATATACCGAGTTTTAATTTCCTAGCTCAGTTTAGAGGGGAGGTGGGGGAGGAACCGCCCCCTTTTAAGGTAAAAAAGGGAGAACCCCTCATATCTCCTCTCTTATGTGCCTAAAGAGATTGATTTTTGCATATGTTATACAACTTTGGATTCTCTATAGATGGACTTAAAAAAGAAACAATTTTTTTGTTTTTGGTCTCTGAATACCCCCTTCCCCAAAATAGGAGAAAACTGAATTTTGACCGGGAAAAATACGGATAACTTTGGAAATGAAGTGAAAATTTCGAACGAAAATTAGAATAATCAAAGTATAAAAAATTTTAAAAAATGCAGAAACTTGGAAAATTTAGGGAAAAAACTGAAGAAAAAAAAGCTCGGGATGTTTTTAAACAATTAGTAAGATTTCGGTTCGGGCCGTTTTTGACCCTTATTAGGAAGGGCTCTTTTCAATTTTTCAACTTCCTAGCTAAATTTGGAGGGCAGTTGTGGGAGGAACAAACTGAACAAATAAAAAACGACTGAAATTCATAAATTCAGGACCGTGAAGGGGTGCAACAGGACTAAAAAGTCAAAACCCCCGAAAGGTACATCTAAAGTCCCCAGTGAATGTACATACCTAATCTCAAGCTCCTAGCACAATTTGAAAGGGAGTTATGCGAGGAAAAAACTGAAAAAAAAAACATATTTGGGGCTGCGAAAGGGTGAAATGGGGCTGAAAAGTCGAAACCCCCAAAAGGTATGTGTAGGGTAACTACTGAATGTACATAACCGAATTTTAATTTCTTAGCTCAATTTAGAGGGGAGACAGGGGAGGAAGAGCCCTTTTTCAAGGTCAAAATGGGGAAACCCCTCATATCTCCCCTCTTATTTGCCTGAGATTGATTTTTGCATATGTTGGACTTGAAAAAGAAACAATTTTTGTGTTTTTGGTCTCTGAGTACCCCCTCCCGCACAATAGGAGAAAACTGAATCATGACCCAAGGTCATCCCCACTCATGTATATCTAATTCGTCGCCAAAGTGATCCGATTGACCGAGAGTAAACATCGAAAGAATGTAAGCTTTTATATTTCAAATGTAATTGGTACGATTTTTACTTCTTATTTGTTTTTTATTTGATATTTCAACGAATTTGTTTCGGAGATGAAAGATAGAATAACACCCAAGCGAAGCAAAAGAAAAATTTTTCTGAAATATTAGACGTTGCTCTAGTGCATTAATAAATTCTTAATGACAAATTTTATTACATATTAAGATTGATTCATACCTCAAAAAGGTATGCTTCAAATTTATTTTAAAAAAAAATTTGTAGGAAAGCCGAAGCCCAAAAATTCCCTTCCTTGGATACTTCATTGCGGAATGAATCAATCTTGACATGTATTAAAATTTGGCCTTAAGAATTTATCGATGCACTAGAGCATCGTTTTTTCACCCTCTATTCCTAATATTTCAGAAAAATTTTTCCTTCGTTTCGCTCGGGCGTTATTCTATCTTTTACATTTCTGAAAGAAATTTGTTGAAAATTCTTCTCATGTGATGATTGTAGCGTGACGTTTTTGTCCCTTATTTTTTTTCAAATAATGACAAAAAATGTTTTACCTCTGGTGGCAAAATATGCAAAACCGTCAGTGGTTGAAATTGGAAAAACAGTAAAATTCCAAAATAGTTTAATGATGACGAGATGCATTTATGACTTGACTGCAGCCCTAAATTTGCCAAAATTCGTCCAGCCTTTGTCGCAAATGCGATATAAATGCATTAAAATTTAAATAAATAGGCGTAAGAAAATTTTAGTTTAAAAAAAAAGTATCATTAAAAATGTTTTCTTGACCAAAAATGTACGTTTATACGCGTTAAAAATTTTTTTCAATTATAAAACTTGCTTTGTAAAGTTTTAAGAAAATTTAGTACTTAGGGTACTCATAAAATTTTGAGAAATCAGTTAGAAATTTTGAAAATAGATAAAATTGGTAAAATTGGTTGGTAAATTTGAAGCTTACCTCCCCCCCCCCCGAGCCAATGGCTTCGGAAGCCTACTGCAATTGTGTATATTTCAAGAGGTGGTAAATTTTTCCATTTTGACGTGCCATTCTGAGCTTCTCAAATCCCATCTTGTGTAGGAAAATGCAGCGCTGTTAAGAAATTTCCAATTAGTTGTCGGATTCGTTTTTACAATATCTATTAGGCGGGTTGTACTCGACTGATCTAATTTTTCCTTCATTCTAACTGCCTACAGGTCGAGTCGGGCAAAGTGCGACGTGTCGGCGCTCCTTTTACGACACGGTACAACATTGTTGTGGCATGGTACGGCGACGACGGACGATCCGATCCTTGTAGGACGTAGGTAGGCGCATGGAAGAAGAAGAAAAAGAATAATAAGAGGATACCCAAGCCCGGTAGGAGGACCACACACATTCTGGTCCGTGCACTTGTCATAACACACCGCAACGGTAAGTACGTACAAAAAATTCGTGACTGGTAAATTTTTGAGTGACGTTTGCCTGACTGGGCAAGTGAAGCGTTGGCATTCGCGTATGGTCTACCCAATTGTGACGTGAGTGAGCGTGGTCTTCATCATTATCTTCCGTGGTGTAAGTCGTAAGTGTTGAGAAAATCGATATTTTTACGATATCTGCGACGGTGCCTCGATACACAGGTTACTCGTTGTTGGAAATTATGCTAGTTTAAGATGCATAGGTAAAAGATTCTCGTCGACTCGTCGTCTAACGATTACGTAAATTATCCATCGAAGGGTATAGGTTCTGGGACCAGTAGTCGATATAATGCCAGCACTGTACAATATGTAATCGTAAACTAGGTAAGGTATCTCTTTGGTAGGCAGTATTATGTGTAGATTCGGTTGTGGATGGTGATGATGCCTATACACTAGGGTGGGTCAAAAAAAAACGATTATTTTTTTTCACTTGGTATCCTGAAAAACTGGTTGGTAGACACCTCAAAAAAATTCTCTCCACATATGAGCTCTTAATTTTAATAGGAACGTCCTCCGCTTTTCAGATTTCTATTTTTTTTTTTATTGTTATAAAGAAAATTGCATATCTTGGT
>FIZR01002793.1:0-13835 GCA_900060175.1 Ferrisia virgata
AAATTTCATTAATTTTCAACCCCGCTAGAACAAATTGAAAAACACACGTTTTCACCGCCAATTAGGCAAACGTAACAACGCCTAGTCTGACCCCCAACGTCGCGGGGATGAGTGGGGGTAACGAACGAACAAAACCTGTTTTTGAGGTCTTAGACTGTCTACTTCAATGTAGCGAGTTCATTTCACTCATTTGTTGATTTGAATTTTAGGGTATTACAAGCGGTTTTGACGATCTCCAGGACCACACTGTGCAGCGTAGGGAAACGAGAAATAATATTGGAAGGAGGTTTTCGCGTTAATTAATTTTCTAAGAGTTTTCAATCAACGATATGAAAGTAAAGAAACCTTGTGACAGGGCTGCGAAACTTTTTATGATTTTTTCCCATCCTAAATATCAGCTTGAAATAGATTTTTAAAACTTTTTAGCGAGCTTCTAATATCCCTTCTGGTTAAACTGGCAAGTGGAAACTTGAAAAAATTACCTCATTAAGGAGTCTCTTGATAAAATTTTTTGAAATTTCTTACAGCTATGGCTCCACCTATAGCCCCTTAAATACAATTTTTTTGTCTGATTTTCTACGCCATATTGTCAATGAAAAGCAAGCTATTTCAGTTCTCCCCCCGCCCCCTCCACTCTTTAGCACCACCGGACTACAATCATTTACCTTGCTCGATACTAACTAAATGACTAAAATTGCCCCAATTTAGGGACGACCTTTGGTCAAAATTCAGTAATGCCCATTTGGAGTGGAGGATGCTGAGGAGCCAAAACTGTAAAAAATTGTTCCTTTTTAAACCAATCAATGCATAATTCAAAGTTGCATAACATATCTAAAAATCTGCTTCTTAGGGCAATAAGGAGGACAGATATGAGGGGTTTCTCCTTTTTGACCTTATGAAAGGGGGCTGTTCCTCTTCTATCTGCGCTCCAAATTGAGCTAGCATGTTGAAATTTGCTATGTACACTTGGTAGGGTCCGGAGATGTGCCTTTTTGGGCGTTTTACTTTTTCGAATCTATTGCGCTCTCTCCTTACAGCCCAAACATTTATTTTTTTTTTTTGAGTGGTTTTCTCATGTCTTGACTTTGTTCCTCGCATCACTCCAATCCAAATTGAGCTAGGAAGTTGAAATTGTAGCATAGATTCTAGATGTGCCCTTTGAGGATTTCGAATTTTCAGCCTCATTGTAACCCCCTCCCCTCCTCCTCACTCCCTCCCCCTCCCCACTCTTACTGCTAATTGGGATAAACTTCGCAATTCACGTAATTATAATATTTTACAAAAATCAAGTTGAAAAAGCATCACAAAACAATGTTTTCATTTTTTTGCCTTTTTTCCCCATTTAAAATTTTTTTTATTTTTTTGTTTTTCTATATTTTTTAATATTTATAATATTTTTATTTTTTTGTATTTTTTTAATTTTTTATATTTTTTTATTCATTTTATTTGTTTATT
The DNA here is from genome assembly GCA_900060175.1 of Ferrisia virgata. Lineage (NCBI taxonomy): Eukaryota > Metazoa > Arthropoda > Insecta > Hemiptera > Pseudococcidae > Ferrisia > Ferrisia virgata. The sequence goes on from FIZR01002793.1 coordinate 1,456, forward strand.
TTCATTTTTTTGGTTTTGTTTTTCCGAAACTCGACACATTTGCTGATCCTAATACCGACCAAAATTGGTCAAATATGGATAGTAGGCTTGTATGGCGGCGGATTTTATATTTTTGAGTGGGGACAACCTCGAGTGTCAAAATTTAGTGGTGCTCAAATTCGTGTGAAGGTGCAAGGGGAGGAGGTGGGAAGAGGGAGGGGGGGTTAAAATGAGAAAAACACATTTGTTCTTGAACCAATCGACGATGAATTATAATTCATTTTACATATTCAAAATTCAGCCTGCCAGGTGAATTAGGAAAGGTCTTTTTGACTCTGAAAAACGACTGTTACAAACGTGTGCCTTTTTTGGGGATTTCGACTATTTGTCCTGATTGCACCCCCTCATAGTCTGGAAAATGAGGAGTTTTTGGACGGATTTTCTTATTTTTTGAGTTTGTTGTCCGCAGATACACCTTCCTTCCAAACTGAGCTTGGAAGGTTGAAATTTGGCGTTATAGGGTTCTAGATGTGCCTTATGGGGTTTCAACACTTCCCCCCCCCCGCGTCCCGAAAATTAATATTTAATTGGTTTTACTAATTTTTCGTTCGTTGAACGTCAAAACGCTTTCTCACGTAAGATGCTGGAATCGACCTCAGTTGAAAATTATTTTCAAAGTGGCCCAAATTGTTACCTTTGATGGGAAAATTTTCTGTATTCATTTTTGACACCCTATCCCCTCTTCCATCCGAAATTATTGCGTTCTATTAGGTCAAAATTTGATGTTAAATATCTAAAGATGAAGTGCATGAAAATTTTTGAAATTTTTATGGGATATAGATGATGATGGTAGAAGGTATGTACTAGGGTGGGCTGAATCTTGTTTCTTTTGGAAATCTGCAAACGTCGAGGGGCATAATGGTGGAGAAATAACTTTTTTTTTATAAAAGAAAATCGTGAGAAAACACCAAAGTTATATTTCCTAAAAACCCCTGCCAACCGTGATAATTTTTGGATATAAATATGTATAATTCAATTTTTCGCAAACTATCCCAAAAAATTTTTTTTTTCAAATTTTTAAAAATATTTGGGAACTAGCGAACATTGAGTCAGTTTTGTAACGTTACGAAATTGAGTTGGAAAGCGAGATCATTTTGCAAATATTGTAAGCCTGTCATTTGTAGTTTTCAAACTTGAAAAATTGATTTGAAAATTTTTAGAAGGAGGGAGGGGGGAGGAATGCCATAGCTGAGCTATTTCTTATTTGAACATGGCTCTCATCTTTACCAATTTAGGTTCAAATTTAGCTCCTTTTTTTTTTTTCTTTCAAAAAATTATCATCTTTTTAATTTACTGTGTTTGATTTGAGTGACTGAAATGTCGACTTGATCCCTGCTCTGAAGAGTAAAATTGTCAGCTTACCCTCCTTCCTCTCAACAGCTTACAACAGGCGATATTAAAATGTTGAACAAATTGAGATACGAGTATTTATCAAACCAATAATGAAATTGCCTCTCTCCGCTTTAATTTTTCGTATAATTCAACGGTTGCTTTATTATATTTTCGCTTTGACGTATTTTTATTGCAATATGATTAAAATTTGCAAAGTAAGGAAAAAAAATTAACTCATTTTAATTAAGTAGCGGGTATTTTAAAACGAGGCACAGGCTTAATATCTTCATTTGTTATAATTAAATAGAGGAAGAAAATAATGCTACGTACCAATGTCCGGAAAGACTTACAATGTCTCGTACAAGTCTCAGTCATAAATTAAAGTACCTCGAAAAGGTAATTATATACGCGTAATTAACCGGCTGCGGTTGGTAAATTATAAGAAAAAGGAAAGGTGTCATGTCAGGTTTATTTTAACACGTGTTCCTACCTGAGACGAAGACTGAAGAAGTCACCGACAACCGTGACGTTATCGGATATGCTACCTGTTCAATGTACCTGTCTGATGAATTGCATGGATCTTTATTCGAAGGCGAAAAATCATGTCGATGAAAAACGTCTCAATAATTAATCATTCTCAGAGTTCGCGATAACGAATTTTTTTTATTACAATGATTTTTTTTTTTAAAGCGAAAGTTAAAAAAATAAAAAAAACGAAACGAAACAACAATATAATAAAAACACAAAACAAGAATAGAAAAACGATAAAAATATACGAATGGTTATTTTTCATATAAGCCAAAAGTTTCTTGAGCTATTCTACAAATAAATTCTTTAATACTCATTTTATAAAGTATTTCGGCGCTTTTACGTTTCTCAAAATGGATAATGGCTGACATAGCGGTACGATTATTTCTCCAACCTTTTTTCGTATAAATTGTCATGATAAATTTACTAAAAGGAGGCGTACGAAAGAAGGTAACTCTGATGATGGCGATTTTACGTAGAGATGATTTATTGACTGGGGCTAACTCGTACATGATTTCGAAACGAGTTAGATATTTGCATTTTTTAAATACCGCTTTGATAATGCTCATTTTAAAATCTGTAAAAAGCGTCGATTCACTGATAAGAGAAATTAAAATACCAAATGGCTTAGATTCGTATAAATAGAAAATAGCGAAAAAAGTTACCTATACATTGACGACAATAATCCATTCGTAGTAATTTTAGATTTTCACACGACATGATATTGTCGAGTAATAAATCTAAATTTGACTCGTGCCTTATATCTATGTACATAATAAAAGGCCGGTATCTTTTGATTATTTGCATAGATTCGTTTTTCAATTTATAGTCCAAAATCACGTGCGTGTATAACGCATAATCTTGAACCACTCGATACCAGTCGAAACATACTCGAGAGACGGAGCATAGCAAATCCGAAGTGTCTAAATATTTGAAAATTTCCAACCACAATTCTTCAGGTAAATCCATTATGGAGATTTTGTTACGACTACGAGGATTTTTGTGACTGAAAATCGTTCTCGCGTATTAATACACGGATAAAATCAAATTACTGTTTGAATTTAAGAAAACGAAAGCGAAAGACTTACCAAAGTAAATTTATAAATTTTGGTTTTATCCAACAGATTCCCATAACTGAATATTTCTCTATTTTAACGACGAAAATAAATAAATTTGTGTGTGGCAGGTGGAAAATGATAATTTTACAACGAGTTGAATGTTTTCATTGATAATTTGTTTTACTGTCTTTAAAGGATTAGGGTGATGCAAGTAGCCAATAAATTTCGATTTGTTGGTCGAAGACCTTTTTTCTCTTATGAAGCAAAAAAAAAACGCTGTAAATTTCAGGTACTTGGATTTTTTTTGTGATTCTTAAATTCGATCGGACCGCTTTGCCTCTTTATTTTCTTTTTCATATCGTCATAGAAATTCAGGACTGCGTTCACGTTTGGTAAGAAATTTGTGTATACTTTTTTTTTTGAGGTATTGACAAACTTTCATTACGTGAGAATTCGTTCATTTTAATTTTGAGGATTGATGTGTTCAACAGACTCTGAGTAAAAACCGGATTACACTCTTCCTTTTCTTCCTCTTCATCCTCTCTTGAATGATTAAATAAGAACACCTATTTTCATAGATTTTATTTATATATTTTGCATCATCATATTATTTGATTTGTACACCAAAGTATAATCGATATATTTTTTGTTTCTTTTTTTCAGGTGAGTACTAGAAAATTTTCATCTCGTGATTCGTAAAATTTAAAAATACGAGTAAGTTCTGTTGGAATTTTTTGTTAAATAAGAAAATTCATGTAACTTTGACTACCTATAACGAACTTGAAATTCATGCCTTGCTGGTTACCTACTTTTCGGTTTTCTGCTGAAAGATTTAATTCATTATGGTGTCTTCCGATCGTTAAGGATACTCTTAGAACCTCGAAAATCGACTCAAATATTGGATGGGCTCAGTAGTTCTCTTTACAATTTTGTATTAACAAGTATAGACTAATAGAAGAATAAATGAACTATCGAGTTCCATACAGTTAATCATTTGGAATTTGGTAAGCATTTTAAATGCATATAAAGAGGAAGTGATACAATTATATTATGCATTTTGTATTTGGATGAATTATTTGTGCAATTTTCGGTCAGTTTTCCTGCTTTTTTGACCTTTTTTTTTTCTTTCAAATTTTTATCTAATTTTCAACGATATTCGAGTAATAATATTTTTCTGATTTTTGTTCAATTTTAACTCTTTTTCAATATTTTTTTTCTTGATTTTTGATCAGCTATTTGCACTTTTTATCTTTTTTTGTCATAGTTTTTATACAAGTTTCAATGATTTTCAACGATATTTTTCATATTTGAAGTCAATTTTCTCCCATCTTTGTCGAATTTTTTACACTTTTCGCTGATTTTCAACAATTTTTTTCTATTATTTTGGTAAATTTCTATTTTTAATGAGTTTTAATAATTTTTTTGCAATTTTTTACTCAATTTTACTATAATTTTGAGTAATTTTCGAAAAATTTCAACGATTCTTATTTTTATATTTTAGGTCAATTTCGACCCATTTTTACAATAATTTTTCTCATTTTATGATTAATTTCCTTCACTTTTTACCTGTTTTGGTCAAATTTTGCACCGATTGTTAATGATTTTTAAATATTTTTTTCATAATTTCTGTCATCAGCATATTAACCAAATTTGACAAATTTTTATTTTATTTTCGATAATTTTTAAAGATTTTTTTTTTACAAATCAGTTGAATTTTCACATATTTTTAGCATATTTTCATGGTTTTTGATCAATTTTTATTATTTTTTGTTGAATTTTTACTGAATTTTTTAACGATTTTACAATCAAATTTTTGCATCTTTTACCCATTTCTGTTAAGTTTTCAACCAATGTTGAATGATTTTTAACAATATTTTCCAGAATTTTTAGGTCAATTTTCACCCAGTTTTGTCAAATTTTTTCAAATTTTCATTAATTTACAACTGTTTTTTCCATAATCAAATTTTGACACTTTTACGCATTTTTGTCAAATTTTTACCTAATTTTCAATGATTTTTAAGGATTTTTTTATTTTTCACAATATTTTCGATCATTTTTCAACATTTTTTCGTGAGTTTTGATAATTTTATGCACTTTTTACCTTTTTTTGGCTAAATTCTTACCTAATGTTTGATGGTTTTTTTTTTCACAAATTAACAAATTTTTCAACGATTTTTGATCTTTTTTTTACGATTTTTTCTAATTTTAACCAAATTTGTAACCAAATTTCAGTAATTTTTAACAAATTTTCAAGCATTTTCCAAAATTTTTGTGGATTTTTAATCAATTTTTCACATTTTTTATTCATTTTTGTCGATCTTTTTAACCAACTTTGAATGATTTTCTGCGATCTTTTCTATATTTTAGGTCAATTTTTACCAATTCGGTCCTATACTTCCCAATTTTCTATAGTTTTCAACTATTTTTTTTTGTTCACAATTTAGGTCAATTTTCATCAATTTTTCAATGGTTTTTCATTATTTTTGATCGATTTTTTGCAGTTTTTCTCTTATTTTACCAAATTTCAACCAACTATTGATGATTTTTTACCATATATTTTATATTTTAGGTCAATTTTCACACATTTTTACCAAGTTTTTTCCAATTTTCGATGATTTTCAACAATTTTTTATGAATATTAATGAATTTTCTTCACTTTTTACCCATTTTAGGCTATTTTTGCCCAATTTTCGATGATTTTTAACGATATTTTTAATATTTCATGGCAATTTCCACTCGTTTTTCAACATCTATTTAATTCTGTCTCCTCCCCTCCCCCATCCTCGAGACTAAAAATCATTTGCTTAGCTTAGTATGTATCAAAATTGGTAAAATTTGAAAAATAGACCAAGAGTGGTGGCCGATTTGATATTTTTGAGTGAGAATGACCTTGGGTAAAAATTCAGCAAAGTTCAAATTTGGCGAAGAGGATGCTGTGGGGTAAAAATGGCAAACTTGAATCCTTTTAAGCCAGTCGATATACAATTAAGAATCGTTCAACGTACTCATCACTTTTTGACCTCGTTAAAAGATTGTTGCGCCGATATTTCTACTCTAGATTGAGCTAGGAAGTAGAAATTTGGTATGTACACTCAGTAAAGATGTTAGATGTGCCTTTTGCGGGTCCCATAACTTTTAAGCTCCACTGCAACCCCTCACAGCCCCATAAATGTGTTTTTTTGCTCAGGTTTTCTCATTTTTTGAATTTGTTCTTCGCATAACTTCTCTCCAAATTGGGCTACGAACTTGAAATTGGGTATGTTAATAATAAGATCGAGTCCAGTGTCAAACTGTGTATTTATATTTGCAATAAACTATCATCTCTATGTATGAGCAGCCATGTATTTCTTACACTACCTATGATTTTTTTTATTGTTTCCAATTTTCAAAATTTTTAAAGTAACATTGGTCCAAGTTCCAAATTTCTCGACTACCATCCAAAACATATTTATATTACAACATTGCCTCCTACTAGATTACCATACCGTTAGCATTTTCTGAAAATAAAATACAATAGTTATTCACATATAATACCTACCTAAACATTAGAAGTCTTTTCTCCTTTACTGTCTCCTTTCTAAATTCTAAAAAATTTCCTTTGTTTAAGGCTTTCGCAAAAAAATTTCCCATTTGTTCAGCTTCTTTTATAGATCTTTGAGTTACATTACATTTCTTCTTACAACTTCCTATCAAATATAATGATAGCTTAGTTTTAGTACATGTTTGAATGTATTGGAGTCTTAATTTTTAGAAATTTTTATTGCAGCTTTATTGTCTTTTTACATGATAAGGATTGTATAAACTTTCAATATTCTAGCACAAAACTCCTTTATGCTGACCAATTCTTTACATGCTATACTCATGCTTACCAATTCAGCTTTTGCCAATGATAAGGCAACTTGCTTTTGGTTTTCACATCTCCCTTCTATTAAGTTTCCATTTAGGTAAATTGCAAATCCACACATACTTTTTCCTTCGTCATCATTGGTTCCTAAGAATGCATCTATGTAGCATTGAATTTTTTCTCCTTATGTTTTTTTTTTCGTACATTAAACCTAAATTCTTTGTACCTTTCACATATTTCAAAATAATTAGAGCTTATAACTGATCTTCCTTTTTTGGTTCATTTTGCTTTCGACTAACATAGTTTACTGCATAGCTTAAATACGATCTAATCGTACTGCTTAAAAATATTAAACTTCCTACCACTTCACAAAACGTTGTTTCTGAAACCATTTCAACTTCATTCTAATCAACTATACTCTGTTTTTCATACTGAATTGTTTTCATCGGAGTTTCTACTACACTTTGTACTTTGAATTTTTCTAGCAGTTTTTCTACATACTTTATTTGATTTAAAAACATTTCTCTCTCCTTTCTATTGTGTTCGATTTCAATTCCTAAGAACTTTTGCAGTGTTCCTAGATCTTCCATTTTAAACTCTTGATTCATTTGCTTTTTTGTCTTTACAATCTTATCTTTACAGTTTTCTATGATGAGCATTATCATCTACGTATACTCATTAGTATTATCACAAATTTTTCTTTCTTTCTCCATGCGAAGATACAACTTTGAAATGGATATAGATTAAATTTCATCTTAATCGTGTTCTCCTTAAATTTTTTGTACCAACGTTTAGGAGAGACTTTCAATCCATATAAACTTTTAATGACTTTATAAACACTAAGTCCAGTGTCAAACTGTTTATTTACATTTGCAACATATTATCGTACCGTAACCATCATCTCTGTATGTAAGTAACCATGTATTTCTAATGTATGGGTACATTCAGTAGGGACCCTAAATGTGTCTTTTAAGGGTCTCGATTTTTCAGCCCTCTTTCCTCATCCCAAATATGTGATTTTTTATCATTTTTTTGTTTGTTCCTCGCATAACTCCCCTCCAAATTGGACTAGGAGTTTGAAATTAGGTATGTACTGTCAGTAAAGACCGTAGATGTGTTTTTCGGGGGGGTTTGACTTTTTAGCCCCATTGAACTCTTCCTATCCTCGATGCTGATTTGGAAAAAAGCATGCTTTCAATTCTCACGATTGTAGTAGTATATCGCGAAAATCAGGCTAAAAAAGCATCGTTATCTGTCTTGATTCAAAATTTTTTATTTTTCAAGGTAGTTTCAGGTTGTTTTGATTCGTTTGATAATTTCACGAACAAAAATCACAAGGAATTTGCAGTCTTGGTAATGCTGAGGGTGCATGATTAGCAATTTTTGGTCTTAATTATGACTAAGATGGTGATCATCGTTAAGGCATTTTATTTCTCGTAGCAATGTTTTCTCACGTTTGCTGATTAGTGATTAATTGTGAAGTGTTGAAGGGGTCGTTAACACCTAATAATGTAAGACCCTCCTCCATTACATCGGTATTAGATGAAAGCAAACACACACACACACGGTATGTTATCACGCAAGTACTTATTTTATATCATAAATTGCACGTACAGATACATACGTATCCTGGTACCAATAATAGACGTACACAATGTCCTCCCAGTCCACACAGCAATCACCACATAGATGACTTGGAGTCTTCCGACTGATACTGCAACCGATGATCGGTCATTCGGTGGTGTCCACATCGTCGTCATTGTCGGCATCGCCAAACGCGAACGCTAATGTAAATAGTTATTTCATAATTAAAAAAGCGACAACGAATATAATTTAATCGCAGTTTGTCGCGCATGCGCATTAATTGCAACCGGTTTATAAAATGCATCGGCGCGGTACCCGTCGCTCTGGTCGGCCTCGTGTTCATACCTATATCGAAAAAAGAGAAGAGGAGATTTCTCTTGGCGTGGCGTATACGATCTGGTAATCCACTCCACCGAGACAGTGCTCGACTGTCTGGTTGTATACGGTTTAACGTACGGACGGACGGACGGACGACGGACGAACGCAGGCAAATGTACTCGTAAAAAATACGCTCGTCTTGGTCGCGGTGCGTTTGCGTAATATATTTCGGCGGTGTTTCGATGTATTCGCGTGATAATTTTCAGATTTTTTCGTGCAATTTCGACGATTCTTTTATTTTCGAATACGCGACGATTTTGTGGTGATATTAATTTACGAATGCTGCTGAATTTTATTTATTGGTGTGTTCGTCGATGATTGCTTACTCATCGTTGTCGTTTTTGTTTGTTTGTTCGTTTGTTTTTTGGTTTGTTTGATTTTTTTTTGTTTGGAATTTTTTTGAATTTTTTTCCTCAATATTTTTGACTTGTAGTGATTGTGTGTTTGTACTTTGTGATTTGTTTGTGCTGCTGGATTATTATTACTGTTGTGGATTGTCTCGTGTTCGGGGAAGATTTTCACATTTTTTGGTGAGTTTTAATTTAATTATTCAGATATTTGGGTGATTTTTGAGGTGGTATGGGGTTACTTTGAAATATTGTAAAAGTGAAGGAATTACGATGGATTTTTATTATTTTTTTTTTTAATAATCACGATCATATTCATTCGTGATACTATCTTCATTCATTATTAATTGCAAAAATTAAAACGTAGTCGAATTATCGAAATAAAAACGAATTCAAATTGAGAAAAAAAAATCCCTCCAATGATCGTATCAATTAATCTCGATTTAGGCGTACCAAGGTTCTCTCTTTTGCCAGTTTGATTAATATTCTTAAACCTAGCTCACGACTTGCCTCCTGTAGCTTTCTATACGGTAAAGTTTCCATTTCCCTTTAAAGTTGTTTTCACCCGAATGCGATTTATGGTTTATGACGGAAACGTCGAGATTGTCGGATTGCCTGACGTAAGCATGCTTGGCACGTGCCTTTTTGGTATTTTTACCTATTCTGTACTTATATTTTGTTTGTTTACTTGGTATAGGTGTCTACAAATTACAACACGTTCAAACCTGTAATCTTACATGAATGAGATTAGGTAACGTTATACGATGTTGGTGTTGGTGTCTTTTCGCTTATCGAGAAGCAGATTAAATTTCGGAAGCGGATTGTTATCTAAACGCGATTTAGAATGAGGTCTCAATTGGAACTATGTCTTTAGTTGAGATTGTAGGTGTATGTTTTATGTATTGTGTGTGTTTTGTCAAAGGTATAGGTGTTGATTAAAACGATGTTTGTTTTGATTGGAATGAAGCTTAGCAGGAAGAACTCTCGAGTGTGAAAAAGCTTGAAGATTTTTAAATGAGACAAAGTACATTGTAAATTATATTTGTGACGTTGTGAAGAGGCAAATTTAATGTCGAAGAACCATGTTGATCGATGAATCAAATAGTCTAGGTTTTAATTGAGATATTCGTGGGTCAGATATGGATGAAATCTAACTATCGTGAATTTGTTTTCAATAAAGTTTTTTTTTTTCAACTTAAACCTATCTGAAGTAAATTGCTTAGAGCGAAAAGAAAAATCAAAAATCAAACGTGAGTCAAAGAACAATACTCAAGCTCAAAATTGTTCTCTAGTAAAAAAAATTTACATAATGGTACGAAATTAAATTTGAATAAAAAAAGATGGTAAAAAAATTAAAAAAAAAATTAATTTAAACTTCAGCTGCAAATTTGATAAAATAGCAATGAAAAAATTCCAAATTAATATTTTTGAAAAAAATTTCTCTATTCAAGTAACCATTAGTTTGTTGAACTTACGAATTTTTTAAGTCAACTATAAATGTGTCAGCTCATCGTGTAAAAAATTTTTTTCTCAATTTAAATTGGTGTACTCTGCAGTGAAGTTCTTCTGTACTCTTTCAATATATTTTTGGTCGCCGAAGCTTTTGAAATTTTAAAATTTATAATTCGTTCGTTATTTTTTTCCACTATGCATCGATTTTCTGCATGATCTTAGAAGTTGACAAAAATAACGATTTAAATCAAAATTTTAGAGGGTAAAATTTTCTTTCTATTAAAATCGAAGAATTTTGTTGCAAGTTGTTTGGTTTTCGAAATATTTCTCTGTGAAAAAATTGAAAATTCGAAAAACGAACAAAAAAAACTTTAGAAAAATTAACTTCGAATGATGGAAAGAAAATTTCATTCTCTACAATTTTGGTCTTCGCCATTTTTTTCGTAGAATACTCAGATCTGCCAGAAAATCGATCTTAAAGTCAATTTTTAAGAAAAAAATTCTTCAGTACATTAACAACTCGGTAAAAAATGAATTAGCAACCTTGGATCACTTTTAAACAAATTCTCTAGACTTTTTCACTTGTATAAGGTCGAAAGTAAGCATGATGTTTATTTCTTGGGCTTAAGGTTCTTTCTCCTATTTACCTGTTGAAGTAAGAAAATAATGACGATTTTATTTTTGAGATTTTATCAACAATTTTTTAACATTTGTGAGTAAAGACCTTTTCTACATGAGCTGGTACGAGTATTTTTGTGTGGTATGACTTTGAATATCCAAATGAAAACTTAAATGATTAAAGTGAGTGTCTAAAAGAGATTTTCAATTTTTTTGTTGCGGACTAAGTAGATTTATAGGTGATTTAGCGAACAAAAAATGTTGTTCTAGTCAAAAGTTCAAAAAATGTGAAAACATTATAAAACAGTAATTTTTTTTTTCTGTTTTTTATGCAAAAAATAAGTAAATAAAAATAATGAAAATGAGAAATTATGAAGTTTACGTAAAATATGTAAAAAGTTGGTGAACACTTTTATTTAACTTTTTGTTTTGTCGAATTATGCCCATCTTCTTTAGATTAATAAGTGAGTAAGATGGAATTTAAAAGGGATTGAATCATAGGCTCTTATAAAGACTTGAGTAGTAAGAAGTTTTGATTTTAGCTTTTTTTTTTAGAAATGGTGGGTGGGGGAGTAGAGGGTAAAAATGTTGCGAATTTAAGTCAAATGAATGTAGTAAAAGTTCGAGGTTTCCAACTTGGTCCTTACCCACCCCCTTTTGATTTATTATTTCATAATTCACATACAAAAATCAAACAAAATTTTTCTCAGTGTTAATTTGTCATAGGAAAGTCCATGAGACCAAAAAAAATTTTCGCCATTTTCTTTTTTTTTCAAAAGTTTTATAAAATTCTGTTTAAAAATTAAAAAAAAAAATCATTTTTATGATAACGATGTAAAAATTCAAAATCTCATCACTTCTGATGACATGAAAAATAAAAAATTTTTTATTCAATTTTTTGATTCGAAAAAAATTTCAAATATACGAATTTTTCCATCACTGAACATGATTTTGGATCCTCTGAAAAGCGAAAAAATATAATTGAGAACACTTTTTTTGGGTCTCATGTGGTCTACTATGACACATTAATGTCAAAAATAAAATAAAAATAAAAAATAATTTTTTTTGTTTTTTTTTCTCCAAATTTTGAAAATTTAAAACAAAAGAGAGGGTTAATAAGCGTCAAGTTAGGGACCTCAAATGTTAACCACGTTCGTTTGACGTCATTTCGCAACTTTTTTTACTCGCCCCCCCCCCCCC
>FIZR01002794.1:0-31904 GCA_900060175.1 Ferrisia virgata
AACAGGATGCAGTGAGTTTTCGATTCAGAGAAAGATAGTCCGTTTAAATGGGCCCATTTTTGAATTTCATTCAAGGTTTCTTGAATGATACGTTTTGAAATTTCAAGATTTCGGCAACGAATAGAAATATTTATATCATCTGCTAAAATTCTTAAGGAAATTGGTCGGTGAACCACTTTATGAATGCTATCTATTAACAAAATGAACAGTATAAAATATATCAAACGCAAACAGTTCAGAAAATACGTTTTCAGGGTACTTTTCACAGCTCTGTGTACTGAATGAACTGTTTCAAATACGCTTTGGAATAGATTTTTGAAAAATTTCTGGCCAGGGTTACAGATTATGCACGATTCCTAACGCCAACACTGCGTAACAAAATTAAACCTTTTCAAGTTCCATTCCAGGTCAGTACCACAGGTCAGCTGTGCCAACTGTGCGATTGCTTTGGACCAGTTTGACCAAATACCAGCGTTACCCACATAACGAGCTACCTTTCAGGGTGCATCAGCAGAGTTTCGACGCTCTAAGCACCCCTATCGAATAATCGAATAAAATCGTTGAAAATACCTAGTTATGAAATTACGATAAAAAAAATTAATTACTAAAAAGCTCGGAAATTGGAACGCAAACAAATAACCCCATCGATATCTCATCATCGATGCAATCTGACGAATGGGAATAATAAAAAAAAAAAAAAAAAATAAAGAAAAGAAAAACAAAACATATTACACCGAGTCAACATTTTTTTTTAGATAGCTGTTTCTGTCGTATGCACAAGGTATTACTGCGATATATAGGATAAAAAACCACATACACACACACACACACACACACAGTAGAACACGACAATTCCGCCCAATCAACAAAGAACCAAGCCCGTTAGACAATCGTGACTCGCAATACATGTAATACTATATTTAAACGACGACAATACCAATACGATATATGTATGTATGTATAGCTATGTATGTAAGAGCGAGTAGGACGAGCAGGAGTAGCATGAATTGTACTCATTGTTAGGACAATATTTACAATAAAATTCTCCATGTCAACGTAACACGCCGCGTAGTCGTCATCGTCGAGCTGTGTACACAACTTGTACGCACGTTTAAGGGCAGCCTGTGTATGGTGTGTGTGTGTGTGTGTGTGTACCTCGAAGGGCGAGGGTGAGGGCGAGGGCACGGCCACAAATTTCTACGAACACTTAGAAACGATTTATCATTTATACCGTATGTACATAATACGTACCTAACCTACGTACGTACGTCTACGTAGGTATTATCATCGTCGAGTCGAGTCGCTATGCGTAAGCGAAAATACACCGCAAACGCAAACAGTTACCAATAACCTGTAATAAATGTGACGGCGATCGCACCTTTTTTGGCCCGTTGCAAAAATTTCGGTACACATGGACGAAAGCGAAGAACGCTAGAATGAGAGGGTTTTTCTACAGCAAACGTTTACGCGTAAGCTCACAACTGATCTTCCATCGCCATAAATAGTACGTACTTTTTGAAACAATTTAATTGTATCGAGGAAATGGCGAATTCTTTTTCGCAATGTAATAATATTTTCAACCACATACGGAGGAATCTTACGTATCCGAAGTATTCGAATTTCTCGCCATCGTATACCCACCTACAGATCACAGTTCTAACGTAGCCATAAAATACGAGCAATAATAATTTAAACGATAACGAAGCAACTTTTTTTCTTCATCGTTCCATCCACGATGAAGTGTACGAGTATGTACGAGCAGTCGAGTACATTGTACGATTGTAAAGCGATAGTAGGTAGGTAGGTACATCGACTCGTTCGAAAGGTGCGAACAATTTCATCTTTTAAAACGATTATTATTCTTGTAAACAATTGGTTGCGAACAGTGTACAATAATAATGTACATTGTACACTGCGCTTGTATTGTAATATGGTAATGTACCGGTAAGGTGCGGTACACATCGGTAAATACCGAAGCAGGCGAATGCCACGTATACAAGAAAGTTGGCGGCTGACGTGCCCTACACGACGTATCGGTAAGGCAGGCCAATTCACACGCCGATGGTACACAACACACATAATCATACCTGTATAACCGATAAGACAATTTGCAAACGATACCGAGTCTTGTTTATCGGTTTACAGCTAAGTACCAAGTACGTACACATACTTACACGCATATACGATTACACCTCCTACATATACGGATTCAGTTACACGATTAAACCTAACGACAATACCAATAAATAGCTACGAAAGTGGCACACGTAATTATACGAGTACCGCCAACGACGACGCGAGTAATTATTACAATTACACGCAATCGTTGACGGAAGAAAATTAAACGATTATTCGTCTTCTCATCTGCGATTAGCGAGCAACCAAACAAAAGCAAATGCGAGTTGCCTGGACAAACAGCCTTTCCTGATAAGGGTCGAAAACGGCCCCCGACCCAAAATCCATCAAACTTGGACACAAAAGTTTACCTACGAGATCTAAAAACATTCCAAAAATTATTTGACCCCCCCCCCTCCGGAATTATCGCCCTGCCCCCAAATGTCGAAATTTCAACACACGCGATATCTCTCGAAGGGGAGAGTAAACATTTTTGAAATTTTCACACCTTATGCATCTTACTGAGTACTACGAATGAGAATTTTTTGAAAATTTTCCGTTCACATTTTACCAATTTTTTTCATGTTGAAATTTTCAAAAAATTAAAAAATTTGTGGAGGGGGACTCACGGCTGGAAATCATATCATCACCTTTGTTAGGTGGTCATCTATCACATATCTTTATTTGAGATTCCGAAATTGAGTGTAACATGCTCTCAAAAAAGCAACACCAAAAAAAAACCACGTTTTCACTATTTTTTCATAATTAACGTGGGGGTACCCCAAATGAAAGCAAAATTTCAAGTCGATACATGAATAAATTGAAAATATATATTAAAAGAACTCCATTTACAAAATTGCAAGTTCTGAAGTGCATTTCCTGAATTTTGGTGAATTTTTCAAATTTCAAGTAGGGTCAGCTTTTTTTGTTGATAAGATCAAAAAGACGACGAGGTAATCTTGAAATTTGAGAAATACATTTCAGGACTTGAAATTTTGGAGATGGAGTCATTTTAATATGTACTTTCAATTTATTCGTGTATTGACTTGAAATATTACTTTGTGTTAGGATACCTGCCTTACTAATTATGAAGAAGTAATAAAAAACGTGTTTTTTTTTTTTTTTAGCATGTTGCACTCAATATCGGAACCCCAAAAAATATATGTGAAGGATGACCACCTAAGAAAGGCAATAAAAAAATTTCTAGCCACGAGTCTTCGCCTAAATTTTTCCAATTTTTTTTTTTTTTTGAACATTTCAACATACAAAAAATTGGGAAAATGTGAACCGGAACCGAAGATTTTCAAAAAATTGTCATTCATAGTACTCAATAATTCTGGAAGGGATGGACGTGGGGGATCAAAAATACTTGAGGGACGTTTTTAGACCATAAGTATCATTTTGGTTCAAGTTTGATCTCGATTTTGGGTTGGCTGCCGTTTTTGACCCTTGTTAGGAAACCCTTTTTCTCAATGAAAAGCGAATGTGATTCTGACTGAAGAGGATGAAGATTTTTGTTTTAGATATAAAAAATCTCTATGTTATATTGTCAATGAACACCAAGCTATTAAAGTCCATCCACCGTAAGTGGATGGGGACGGGGAGGGGGCGTAAGAAAAATCTGTTTTGTGGTCCTAGAACAAAATTACGACCATCTTGTACATATAAATAGGGTCAAAATTCAATAATGTCCACATTTGGGCGAGGGGGTGCTGATGGGCTAAAACTGCAAAATTTATGTATTTTTGAGAAAATCAACAGAGAATCTGGTATCACATAGCCAAAAATCAGCCCCTTCGGTCAATTATGAGGGGATGGGAGGGGGGCTTTTCCTCCCCTATCCTCCCTCCAAATTGAGCTAGGAAGTTGAAATTTGCTACGTAGATTTAAATTTGGTTTTTGAAGGTCTCAATTCTTCAGCCTCATAGTACCAGCCCCCCCAATGTAGTTTTTGGTCGGTTTTTCTCATTCTTCAAGTTTGTTCCTCGCATACCCCCTCCCCCTCGTGAGCTGGGAAGTTGAAATTTGGTATACAGATTTAGTAGAAGTCTTTGATGTGCTTTTCAGGGGTTTCAACTTTTTAGTCCCATCGCATCCCCCAAACCCCCACCCCTGATTAAGGAAAACGCACCGTAAATCACATATTTCACGAAAATCCTTTTTTTTTTTCCATTATGCAATGTCATCTAGAATCTTTTGCAAAGGTACCTTAATTTTATCCGAAATTCTATATTCTTGGAATTTTGATATTGTTCTTCCTGATCCCAAACAGTTCACCACTTTTTCCCCAAAAAATTAAGATTCGAAAATAATTATTCTAAAAATTTAGATTCTGAACTTCCGTTCACAGATGAGTAATTTTTTATTTGAAAAAATGTTTTCGACCTAGCAACATAGGGATGACGCATTTCGGTAAAGTTCCATGACCCCTACCTCGATTTCTTGTTGGTACAACTGTGGTCAATGTTTAAAGCTCTTACAACTTTCATTTCGAACTTTTTTTGCAATTTAATGTTTTGATCATTTTTGTTAGCTGATTGAAAACTTTTAATCGTTTTCAAAAATGCAGAATATGAAAAAAAAAAAACGCAGTTCAATGTGTAGCGTTTGATAATCACATTAGTACCTGCGCGTTAAATTAAAATTTTTCGAGAAAAACTAATTTATTGTATTTTAGTTGAAAGGCTCCCCTCTCTCTCCTCGCCAATGATATGCAGTAAATATCTTCAAGTTTCACTCCATACGCCAAGTGAAATCGTTCAAATTTATTTTATTGGCGAGCTGAAGCACATAATAAAATGTACGACTACACGCCATCTCTTGCGAATTTTTATGCACGTAGATCACGTATTTCGGCGAAAGTTTTGATCTTATACTCTCCCCCTCTCCCTCTTCAAGTACTCTTCCTGCGCAGACTCAAAAAATACCTTCGGTAATTTTCGACTTTCAGTTTCTCGCCTTAATCGTGGTCTATAATTGGTTCACGAAGATGTTCCTCTGTTCTGGCTTCGAATTTACTCACTTGCCCATTCGTGAATTCTCTTACTCGGCGATATAGAGCTATAGATAAGGCAGATACACCTGTTGGCCTGGTGGTAGTTACGTAGGAAGATAGATACACCTAAGTACACAGAACCAGTATACTTATACGTACATCTACCGTACGTTAACGTTGAAAGATTTCTTCGGTTTCACCTGCGCTACCAAAGCCGGCGATAGATAATGCGGTGACTATGCGGCCTCGGTGCCGGTCTACGATAAAAGCCCTCATTTGGCCGATATCATTCGTGCAAAAAGTACGATACCTAGCCTAAGTACGTAACGGTGGCTAAGTCGATGCCAAATTCTAGATACGGTCTCATTGTTATACCGATACACACGCCAGTTTCCTGTTGTGTGTAGTGCTCTTTTTTTTTCTCTCCTTCACTACAATACGTAGATATTTCACGCTTCGACTCGTCTCATCTCTTTCTCAATATTTCATACGACGTGGCGACGAATGCGGCCAACGTCGCACCTTCGACACCATCTGCGATGTGTTTTTTTTTTTCATTTATTTTTTCGTTTTGCTAAGTATCGCAAATAACAACGTCGTTACGTAATGATGAAGAGCAAAACGAGTCGAAAACGTGAAGCGTAATTAAACACCGATGTTTTCGCTTCGTTTCGTTTCGTTTCGTTGTACGTGTATAGTCTGATACGTACGATAGGTTAGGTACTTTTATGTATTTGTTTGGCAGACTGCCAAACCAGAGAATTTCAATGCGACGAGCTGACTTACCAAAGTATAAGTGCTAAGTACCCCAATAGACCTTGATAAGAATTTTAAAAAAAAAACACGACGTAAATACGAATGTACATCTGATATCGAACTGAGTATAAACAGCCAAAATATTGATTTTCGCCATTTTTTTTTAATCCTATCTCAATTCAAAAAGGACGTCTAATTCAAATGAAACTTGATAAAGATACTCGGTGAGTGAAAAAATTGGTAGTTGTCAGGTCGAGGTTGGAAAATTTTTTGAAAATAAACAGTAGATTTCAATTACTCTACTAAGAGCAGGACGTGGGCAACCACAATAGTGAGTTCTAAATGGATCACAGGTGGTTTTGTAAGTAAAACATTTTTAATTTTAAAAACGAAAAAAATCATACAAAATTTTGTGCTCGAAAGTTTACTTCGAAACAAAAAACATTAGATTACGCTCACTCTTTGAATCAACACTCAAAAAGATGATCCAAAGGATAAAGTTAAACTGATGATGAAGAATTTCTGGCCTCTTTGTATCGACGTTTACAGGACATGGCAATTGAAGGAGGAAAAAAATAAATAAATAAATAAAATGGGGAAATTCAAACGACACTCGAGCTACATTAATTTCAAAAAACCACAGAATTTGCTTTTCAAGCATGCATTAGAAAATCTGTTTCCCTTACATTTCATAAAGAATTGTGGGAAAAAAGGGGTGAATTTTTTTCAACTCGTTGATACGCGTAACGAGAGTGGAATTTAGAAACCCCGCACGTTTCCTTCGAAATATTCGCCTTCGTATCAATTAGGTTGACGATTCGAAACCACAAAACGTTTCCTCATCGAATGAATCTCACTTACGGTTACGTACCATACGATATACAACTTTACCAAAGCCCCTCTGCGACAAATAATCCAAGCTGCTTTTAAATCGTATCTTTACATTCGTTGCTCAATCAATCCATATTCGCAGACACACAGCCGCAGCCGAGCCTAGTATTACTCGCTCAAAGTACCTTCCTTTCAATACGCTCATTATTCTATGTAATTACACTACCGATACGGTATCCGGTTTGACGGAATGTCACGTACCATTCGTTCAATTTATAGCTGTAGCCGGCCAAGCCAGATCCTGGCCGGCTCGGTCGGTCACATTTGCTAATTCTTGTCGCCTTGGTACTTGATAGTTGGTACACATAACACACACAAACACACACACACACACCGTCAGCGCGCAACCTTCGAGTGTCCGTACAGCACCGCCATTTAGAAATGCTGGTTGCGCCAAGTCTGTCGCTGCCAAATTCCACCCAGTCTGATGACTCGACTTCTTGCGGACAATTAACGCAATCGCAGCCACCATACACCATAATAATAAGTATAATTCCTATTCGTACGAATTAGGTAATAATTCACCGTGCAACTAAGCATAATAAAATACTACTTTATTGTTATTATTTCTTTTTAGGTTTTTTTTTTTTATTCACGCTGCTCACTACGAAACTCGATACGATCAAATACAAACGCAGAAGAATACGAGTTACCGAGAGGCATTCCTACCTTGCCATCTCCAAAAGTTACTTTATCCAATCGAGCTTTTAATGAATTGACGAGGGTTGCTTGGCGTGCAAACTTGAATTGGTCCAAAACAACTTTCGGACTCTCCTCCACTCTACCTGTTCGAGCATGTGAAGAAAAAAAACAGCCTTCGTCGCGATTCCATCCGTGTACCTCGTAATGCTCCGTATCGATCATACTATCGTATTTTCCGCCAACTTTCCAACGAATAGCGCTCAAATCGATTTCAAAAATATATAGATTTAGATAGGTGCCTAGCTGCCTGCACAAATATGTGTGTAGCCCAAAAATTACGAAATCATTTCACAACGATTATATTTATACAAATGAATATCTAGGTTAAATCCCAACGTATAAAAGCGTTCGTGACTAATTTACCGTGTCATTTGTTATCAATGTTAATATTATTATCAGTATGTAACCATTATTTGCGTTTTAAATTGAATTCGACACACGTTATTACATGTACAACCGCGCGCTACACGTATTATAACAATAACAACAACAACAACAACAACAAAAACAACGGCAGTGGCGTTATGAAATTGTCTTTGTTTCCCTTCATTTGTGCCCCATCCCCTTCTTTTTTTTGTTTCTGGCCACACGGTCGTCGACAATGTTATACGAGTATTCTACGCAGGGTACATTTCTTTACTTTTTTCTTAATCTCTCGAATTTCTCAACACTCCTCGGCACGCCGTATAGTGTAAGTATCCACACTGGTACAGGAGTAAAATGCCGCTTAGCACTCTCTAATTCGCTTTCCAATAAAAATTTTACTCCTTGCCAACAAGTTGGCCGGATACCGAGCATAATTAAAATTATCACGTAAGCTATATGCCAGCCTGCAGAAAACTAAGAATCTGTACACCTTGCGGCATTCAATCTCTTTACTCGTCGTACATCGTGTCTTGTTCACAATGTTCATTCGCTTCACCCTTCCTTTTTTTTTTTACATCTTTTAATTCGCTACGTAAATACCGCATCTTCGTTGTACCGTATTCCCAAACCATTTTCTATCTCTCTCACCACTCTCTCGCCACTTCTCCCACACTAACAACATTACATTACAAAATTAAAAAAAAAAAAAAAAAAAAAAAAAAAAAAAAAAAAAAACAACAACAAAACAAAAAGGAAACGTGTAGTATACGGTGATAAAAGAATACGCATCTTAAAAGCCATAAAAGCTAATCATTGTTACATTTGTTAATCGTTCCTCTCCATTTATAATTATCCGGGCAGGCATGCTATGTTACATTTATACGTATCCATGTACTAGTTAGTACCTGAACCCATCTTCTCGACCAATATTACATACACGTGTGAGTGAATACCATTATTTCATCATAGTACATACGTAAAAGTACGTACACACACACACACACACATACACACGTGCACCAACTAAAGCTATCTACAACGGTTGTAAACTTGCAGCAATAATTTATTAGATACATAATAAATAAATAAATAAACAAATAAATAAATAAATACAACAGAAAAAAACGAACATAACAGTCATATGTAAATTATTATAGGAAATAACGCGAACAACAATTATCGCATTTAAACGATTAAAACAAAAAAAAATTATACCTACTTAATTTATGTATATAAAAATGTAAGATATATTCTACAAAAACTAATAACACATATGGAAAAAAAAAAAAAAAAAAAAATGGTACGTATTCACAATTGAGTACATCATCGTAAACGACACAAGTTCGTTTATTGTATGTGTGGTAACTATCGAATAAAATAATCGTACAACTAATATATATATATATATTAAATTAATTTAAATTAAAATAAAAAAATTACAAATTGACCAAAAAATATTATAAGTACAGGTAACAGTGCAGACTATAGAAGCTGCTAAGATAAGCGCGCGTTCGAGCAAAATGACTAAATTAAATAAAAACAATTATTTTTTTTCAATAACATCACAGTCGTAAACGATTCAAAAGTATCGATAAAAAGATAGGAAAAAAAATGGGAATTGGTAACTCGAAAAGGAACAGCGAGCGTTTACATATAAATTCAAGACTCGATTTCTTTTTCTTTTTTTCTCAAGTATCAAAAGTAGCCATTAAGCGTATAAATTTGTAATATGGATGAAATTATATGCTAAAATTATTTCAAAAAAAAATAATAATAAAAACAAAAGATGAAAAAACTAACCCAAAAATACTAGAAAATAGGAACTATGTAAACAAAATAAGTAGGTATGTAATTGATTAGGTTACGTGATGATGGTTGGTAAAGTTCGCGGGGTATATTGGTCGATATGTAAAAGTCGATTTTCGAGAACGAAAGTCGAAAAACGAATCCCTACCTGTTTCCCCACAAACAAACAAAAAACAAAAAAAAAAAAGGGGGTGGGGAAGCGAGAATAACGATTGACTAGTTCCAAGGTACTACTGCGGACGAGGAGACGACGACGATACCATATACGAACTGTAAAAAATAAAAAAGAGTAACGTAGATAGTGTGTGTAACAATGAAGAAGCGCAGCGCGATAGATTTTTCGGTACTGTAGACCCGGTTGGCTGGCCGCAGTAAGATGACGGCATCCGGAAATGGGCACGTACGACACACGAGCTTTTCATCGGACGAGCGCGAACGAAGCAAATTCGAGCGCTGGTCCGGCGGTCGCGAACAGAAAAACGGCGAGTTACTGGTACTAGAAAGGGGGCTGGTTGGCTACGACTCCGCTTAGACCTTGTGCTTGTGGTGATGTTTGGAATGGCCGCCGTGATGATGCTCGTGTTCGGCGCTGCCGCCGTGATGATGTTTGTGTTCGGCCGAACCGTGATGATGGTGTCCGTGACCGAATTTACCGTGATGTTTGTGGCCGTGGCCGAAGTCGCCGTGGTGATGATGTCCGTGCGACGCGCTACCGTGATGCTTGTGTCCGTGGCCGAACTCGCCGTGGTGGTGATGTCCGTGCGAAGCGGTACCGTGATGATGATGTCCGTGCTTGGCTTCTCCGTGATGCTTGTGTCCGTGGCCGAAGTCGCCGTGATGATGGTGACCGTGCTTAGCTTCTCCGTGATGCTTGTGTCCGTGGCCGAACTCGCCGTGGTGATGATGTCCGTGCGACGCGCTGCCGTGATGTTTGTGACCGTGGCCGAAGTCGCCGTGATGATGATGTCCGTGCTTGGCTTCTCCGTGATGCTTGTGTCCGTGGCCGAATTCGCCGTGATGATGATGTCCGTGTTCGGCTTTACCGTGATGCTCGTGCCCGTGACCGAATTTACCTCCGTGATGATGTCCGTGCGAAGCGCTACCGTGATGCTTGTGTCCGTGGCCGAACGAGCCGCCGTGATGATGCTTGTGCGCGGCACCGCCGTGATGGTGATGCTTGTGTTCGGCGGCGCCGTGATGGTGATGCTTGTGTTCGGCGGCTCCGTGATGGTGATGCTTGTGCTCGGCCGAACCGTGATGCTTGTGTCCGTGACCGAACGAACCGCCGTGATGATGGCCGTGCCCGAATTCTCCGCCGTGGTGATGGCCGTGACCGAACTCGCCGCCGTGATGGTGCTTGTGTTCGGCGCTGCCGTGATGCTTGTGTCCGTGGCCGAACTCGCCGCCGTGATGATGCTTGTGCTCGGCGCTGCCGTGGTGCTTGTGTCCGTGGCCGAACTCGCCGCCGTGATGATGTTTGTGCTCGGCCGAACCGTGATGGTGATGCTTGTGGGCGGCGCTACCGTGATGGTGATGCGCGTGCTCGGCTTTACCGTGATGCTCGTGACCGTGGCCGAATTTACCGTGATGCTCGTGCCCGTGGCCGAACTCGCCACCGTGATGATGCTTGTGTTCGGCCGAACCGTGATGCTTGTGTCCGTGCCCGAACTCGCCACCATGGTGATGCGCGTGCTCGGCCGAACCGTGATGCTTGTGTCCGTGGCCGAATTCGCCACCGTGATGATGGCCGTGCCCGAACTCGCCACCGTGGTGATGCGCGTGCTCGGCTTTGCCGTGATGTTCGTGATGGTGAACGGCTTCGCCACCGTGTTTATGCGAATGATCTACCTCGCCGGTATGGTAATGCGTGTGTTTGATTACTCTGCGCGGGTGTACGTACGTTGGTGGCAATAAAACAAAAACAAAATAAACGCAAATCAGACGATCGGCACCGGTTTGTAAAACTGCCTCGGTGGCTGGCTAGAGTACCGTTTTTTAGTCGAATTTTTCGAAACACGCTTCAATCTCGGGTAAATTAGCCAACATTTTTAAAACGAAAGTGGTATCGAGATTCAAGCTCAAGGTAGCAGTTTACAAGGTACAAAAGATAACAGAGAAGTTTTGATAAATCACAAAAGCGCATTCAGATGACGACTTTTAGATTTCAAATTTCATTCAGCACTGAGAGAGCCCTCAATAACCACCTAGTAAAGATAGAGCACCCACTAATCAAGATCCTGGTTCTTAAATTGGAGATGTACTAAACGACTGGGTACCAGGGTATCCTTCCAAAAACTTCGAGGGTAAAGGGTTCACGGTTTAGAGTTCCGCTTGTTTTTCCCTGTAGAGGCGCTCTTCACCAATTCTGGTTGAATGGTCATTGATCAGATGTTATTCCTTCTCTCATCTGACATCTTAATCAATAAGAATTGGGAACAGGTTGAACAGGAATTTGTGAACAACGCTGTTAATGAAGAAGTCTCGAGTAACTGAACAAAAAAATTTCCGTATTCTCCTTACCACTATTAACGCTGATTTTCATACTGGAGTTTCAGTGCCTATACTTTGAAAACAATCGTAGAAATTTGTTTAGATCACTGTAGATTGTTTCTATTTTATGAGAAAACAGCTAGCAGCCATTTCTTTCCAATCGATTGAGGCTTTTTCGAAATTTCAACATATCAACCTCTTTTACCAGTTGCAATTCCTTCATAACATGAAGATATCAGAAGATGATTGAAGTTTACTCGTTTTTGTAATGATACGTTGAAATTACACATTTTCAGAGAACTAAACGCTCTCGGTTCGTGGTAATCGAAGATCAGCCTGAATGAAAGGAGAGGAGGGAGGGAGAGAGATCATTCGAAGACCCGCAGCATCGGAAAATTCGACTAAAAAACTACACCTGCCCGAAACAATGCACACCTACCCTTCTGCTGCAATGGCATCCGCTTCTTTGGCTCGTACATACGTAGGCTGAAGGAATAAACAAACTGTCGCGTACGTCGCCACCTATTTATGTACATGCAAAATACACCTGATCAGTACATCAAATGATATAATAATTTGATCGGCATACAGAATCCTACATATACGCACATACACGCGTAGATCAGCGAGAAACTTGCGTATGCGTGTAAGTGCGCACATGTGTAAGTGAGACAGTGAGAGCAATAGTGCACTAGACACGTTAAGAACGTTGAAAAGAGAAGTCAAAACGAGAGAAAAAAAAAGCAAAAAAAAAAAAACCTATACACGTTTGGCGTACAACAGTTGCGTGTTGAAGTTATTAAGTCTCTTTTCGCCGCGTGTAAGCCTACGTATTTATGTGTGCGGTCGGATCATTATTATTATTAATAAGAAGAGACCGCCGTTCTGAGGTTTCCCGCAAAGCTGCACAATAAAATAACAGGTTACATTACGCTATTCATCAACCTGTAATTATTACTATGTAGGAGGCTGCGTGAAGAAAAGCCTTCGGCTATATTCCACCATATAGTATGCCTATTGCCAGCGTACCTACTATCTTTTTACTGGGTACCCGTACCTAGGCTATAAGTATACCGAATGCGTTCACGAAATGAAGAAAGAACATAATAACACACACGTACGACGACGCAAAGGGAGGGAACCTTCAAATAACGAACGCCACAACCAGTTTTTTATTTTTATTTTGTTTCGTCTTCGCCACAAAAAGAATGAAGATGAAAAAATTCATCATCATCCGCAATCTATTTAAACACACGCCCCCCCCCGCTTCTCTGCACTGCTCCCCCTCATACCTTCCCGCACCGACACCACCAATCCACTAAATCGAATTATTACACTAAAATCTATTTGTTACTCGCCTGTCGGCTTTTTTCAACATACAATTTGACATGCGAGGCGTTACATTCGTTACTCTAATGAGTAAGGGCCATGATTAACGATTATCGCATTACGAACCAACGCAACGACTAAATAAAATTCGTCTCAACTACCATCATTTTCTCTTCTCCTTTCTTCGTCTAGCAATTTTTATTCTTCAACTTCGTATACCTATGCTTTTTTTTTTTTTTAATTCCATAATCGTTCGAACATCTTTCAACTCTTTCAACGTACTACTCGTACAAATAGTACAACACTTCGTATGGTTGATTGTCGACGCTTGCCTTAATTAGAGTATCGTTTTTCATACATTTTTATTTTTTTTTTC
This sequence comes from Ferrisia virgata, assembly GCA_900060175.1. Lineage (NCBI taxonomy): Eukaryota > Metazoa > Arthropoda > Insecta > Hemiptera > Pseudococcidae > Ferrisia > Ferrisia virgata. Next base: position 13,827 of record FIZR01002794.1, read on the forward strand.
TTCTTAATGCGATCTTAAAAGCTACACGATGGTAACGTGAAGCGATACGAATTTATTTCCTAACAATAAAACAATTTGAAAATGTCGAAAGACGCAAATTAATCTTGCACGATAACAACCGAAAAGAAAACTGCACAACATCAATTAAGCTAAATACATTTCATTTCACATTCGTATCGAATAATACAATTTTAAAATAGAAACCAAAAATGAAACGATAAAAAAAAAAAGTCGATACGTTCTGTGAAATGACATATACGAGAAAACATCATTTTATCAAAAGCCTTTTCAGCAACGACGACTCCTTCAAAACAAAAAAAAAACACGAAAAATCACCAATATAATGAATTTGACAAATCGCAATAATAATTCGACGCAACCAAAAGTATATGAATCGATTGTAACGCAGCACTCCTGACTAAAAATTAAAAAAAAAAAAAAGAAATGAAATTTTGATAAAAAAAATTGATTTTGATTTAAATAATGCTCGAGTCTCACTATCTCACGAGAAAGCTTATTACACTCGACTTAAACAATATCAACATTTAAGACAAAAAAACAGTATATTAAGAAAAAAAAAAAAAAAAACAGTAAAAAAAATTGGCAAAAAATTAGCATTAATTTACACGAAACAAATGCGTAAACACACGTAAATACACATACGAATGCTAATCGCGAATCAGAATAATTAAAATGTACTTACCAAGGCGACTAATTTGATATCACCCATTATAATATAAATACAATGATCCGATACAGCACTAAATACACTCCAACGAACACGATAAACCAAAACAACTATCTCAAACGAAACTAACGTAAACAAGCACCGTTCAATCGGTATATATTAGATCGATTAATTGGTACGCCCAAGGGGAAAAGAGAAAGAAATGAAAAAAGAAGGAGAGAGAGGAAAAACTACACGCAGATAAACGGAACACAACAAAGAGAGAAAAATCAACGCCTAGGTATCCATTTCCTTTTCGGGGGTTGCATATGGTAAAGAGGGGCTCGCAGACCGGACCCGATTTAGAGGTCGTGTCAGTGTACTCGTGGATATGCGCGCAAACGCGTGGGGTACTCCGCCGACCAGCTTCCCAAAAGGCCACCATTAAAAAGCACCGAATCGCAACCATCGAGGTGGAGGGTAGGGGGGTGGGGTGGCGGAGGCGAGAGGCGATAAAAATGCAACGGTGCACTTGTCTGCTGTCGGCACAGACAGAATGGGCTAGAAGTCCCAATATCGTACGAAGGATGTAGAAAAGGGGGACAGAGACACAGAGAGAGAGAGAGAGAATGAGCGAGAGTGAAAGAGCGAGAAAAAGAGCGAGCGTACAGTATGACACAATACGATTTCGCGCCGCTCTACCAGAATATGAGAATCAACCTTAACTTAAAAATGGACAATTATAACTGTTGAAACAAAATCCCCTTTCCTTTTCCCTTCGTCGCCTTTTCACGCTCGTAGGGTCGTCGGCCCGCCATCGCCATCACTCGTTGGTCGCGCGATTCGTCTCGGCCTCCATTGTCACGCTATGCGGAGGCCAAAAAACTGCACATACCGCGTCGCCGGCTCTCTTAAACCGCAGCCTCCCAGCCTCCGTCTGCATAATGGTTGCACCAGAATACGTTTGCTGGTGTCGTTGTCGTTGTTGTTGTTGTTGAACCGTACCGTACCGTACTGTAACGTACCCGTACCTCACTGTACAGTACGTCCAAATAACCGTTAATTGTATGGTACACCTACTATTACCAAATATTTTGCAGCCACCGTTGTCGCTACTGCTGTCACGATTAGACCAACGATATGGACGGACGAAGGGTATTCAGCTAGGCCGACGTTCAAACGTTATATGTGTATGTGTATGTGTTACAAATCGGCTACCGACATCAACTTCAATGGCACGACACACATTCTTTCCTGCCACCGTCTTATCAGTATCGCTCCTTCTTGCTCATTATCGCCTTCTTAATCATACACACGACACATACGTATGGTTGTGCCCAGCCGCGATGCATGTCTCATTCAGCACCACACGCTGAATCGAGGAAATCCAATTCGAGGTCTTTGCGCCATTGCACTCCCGGTTGCCACCAATTAGCAAAAATATTCCAACAACGTAACGTATACCCACATTTCACCTTGCTCCGTATATTCGGCTACCGGGCCACGAACTCTTTTACAGGTACTTCATACCGAAATACACGCGTATCTATTAATCGATATCCGCTTATTATAACGTTCGGTTCGGTTCGGTTCGTGAGGAACACTGCAACACGAACCTGATAAGTACTACATCTTCGTTGCTTCGTTTCGACCAACTCTCAAACACAGGTAGACAGACTTATACCACATCATTTAAAACCGTATTATTAATGTTTCATCTTTCGTTTCCAACGCAGGCAGCAGCAGATAGATACGTACATACGTACGAATGCATACAATGCAAACGTACGTACGATCATAAGACGTTCGAACGCCTCACCAGAAGATGCTACCGACTGATAACCCCTTAGCATGTAATATATTTCGAATCTACCGAGCATAAAATTACAACATATTATACGCTTAAGTGAACCTTAAAGTCTTTCAAACACGAAAACTCGGTATAGAGGAGTGAGCATTCTTCTTTGAAAACACGCTGTATTCGCCGCAGATAAGCCATCTTCTCTTATTTCTTATTAGTTCTGCGGATTTATAGGTTTCTTCCAACAGCACATTTCTCACTTGTACGCCCGCTCGCAGCTGCATTCTTCAACTTTTCGTTTCATTACGGTTCAGATGAGTGAGTGAGGGGGTGGGGGGAGAGACAAAAACACTACAGTCACAGACGAAAAATTGGTTCAATCGTCTATCCGCGTACATAATCGAAGGGGGAAAAAAATCATCGAATCATTCTTACGTATACGCGGAAATTACAATATTTCCCATTTTCAGCCATAATCGAATTATCTCGGACAAATATTTACCGACGCGATTCGCTGGTTACTTTTCAACATAAACTATTGAAAAAACGAAACAACAAAAAAAAAAAAAAAAAGAGGAAAGAAAGAAAAAACAGAGGCTGAAGCAAATACGATGCTACTCGAAAATCGTGTACTAGATAACTACAACGATGACGATTCAAAATTTTGAAAAAAAAAAATTTCTCAAAACAATTTTGAATGTTGGCCGATGAAAGAGAAGTATGAAATTTGCCTGCTCGAAAATTCGAGGAAGTTCTTCATTTCTACGAAGAAGATTTAAAAATTTGCACCAATCGCCGCCGATAGAGAAGGCCTTCCGTCAAAACGAAAGCCCAAACGGTCTGGCATTATTACATAATTGCATACGATTCGGCATCATCGTCTCGATCGCAGCATCGCTCTACCGATTGCAATCTCTTCGACAATTTGACGTAACAAAGCTTCGCAGGTACTTTCACGGTCATAATGTATTAGTACGTACAATTAGGTCAATCCATTTACCGCGAAAATATACGACATACATGTGTATGGAAAATATGCACCGCACTTGCGCAGGCATTCTTTTCAGCTCTTTGTGCTCGCACACATATACATAGAGAGCACGCCAGACAGACAACACAATCGACCAAACGAAACGTATTGAAAAAATGTGAACGGATAGATACCTTTAACGCTGTGCTCATATCGCAACCCCTGCCTCCCCCTCGCCCCCCTCTCCGACCATTAAAGCCGGTTACATAATTTACGACTACCACCGTCGTCGTCGCGGTTTTTCTTTTTCTTTTTTTTTTCTCTCTTTTTTTTTCCTTCTATACCCAACTGCTCTGCTCTGTACGTGGTACAGGCGAGAGCAATGTCCAACAACACCGCGCGAATCATTCAACTGAGAAAACCGTGGAAATAATTAAAAACGCCGTAACTAAAGGAAAACACCTTCGAATGTTTTTTTTTTTTTTTCCATTTCATTTCATTTTATTTTATTTTATTCTTCGCTTTTTCTTCTCAAGCGTACGTACACAGTCTAATACTGGATAGATGTGGTGCAGATATACAACTCACGCTCGAGCCTGAACTGGCTTTGGCTGCGCTTAAAGGCGAAGTATGAAGGCGCGACGATAGACGTTCGCGTCCACCAGATTTTTACTCGACCACGGTATCGAGTTTCGATCGTACGGTTCATTTTTAGCTTCGCTATGATCATTAGTGTCGAGCTACCGTGATTCCAGTGCGTTCGCGTCGATTGATTTTTATTTGTGATTTAAACGGTCCCGCGGGCCGTATCGCGCCTACAACCGATGCGACGATGCGTCCACCATATGCATACCATATACACCTCGCAAACAAACGTACAACGTGCTGTGCTGCTGATTAGAATCGCTAACGTGGCTAGCCCGAAGGATCGTTAACGTTGCTTCGCATCCAACATCCATTCGACGAATACCTCGTACTTCGCATATAACACCACCGAGTAAGTAACCAACGTGATAACCAAGCCTTAATTTATTTAAATAAAAAGTCGTCGATTCTTTTGGAATCCAGCAGAAGATGTTTGACTCGTTAGAATGAGGGGGGAGGGGGGGGGCAATGGCCATACGTCACGACACTTTTACCTCATCATGTACATATTTTTATCAGTACACAAGAGTGCGTCACAATCATCTCCAAGTTCACCCATCAGGAACTTCCGACGATGATTATCAAGATCTGCCTACCACTTGGCTCGCTATGTACGCAATTCACTTGCTTACCACGTGGTTTTGGAGTAAGCTGACGATGTAAGATTCCTATCGACGTCACAATGCCTAGCCGTCTACTGGGCCATAAAAGTCACAAAAGTTACGAATCTTGTTCAAAATTTTCCATCCAAATTATCAGTGATTTTTTTGTTTTTTTTTTTTTTTTTTCCTCTAATAAACCTGCTTTCGCCACGTTATTAATATTTTTGTGCTTCCTGAAATTTTCGTCTTCGCTCAGTTCATATTTTCTTTGCTTCGCTTCTTCTTAGCATTACTTAGCCAAAGAGTGAAACACGAAGTGTAAACTCCAACATGAAAAAAATTAGTTCCATCACAAGAAGAAGCAGTAAAAATTCAACTTCCCAGCAGAGGATGTAGTTATTTCCACAAACTAGGAGGAGACGAACTTAGTTTTTCTTCCTGTTGTAAATTTAAAACATTTTAAAGAACGATATTTACGATTACGATCACGAAAAAATGCTAATTAAAAAAAAAATAACCCATAAATGAACAAATACAATGCGCAAGTTTAAAAACATTCGTAACTTGAACTTAGAATCATTTGAAAGCATTACGACACGCAGATTATTAACATTCAATACAACATTGAACAAAAACTCGACCCCAACGATGGGGAAGGTATAACATTTGATCGTGGATCTGAAACATTTTCCTGATCAAGAAAAACTGCCCAACCAGATCCACAATCAGCCCAGTCTACCTTAAATTCGCACTCAAAAAAGTAGAAATTTTGAAAAATCGCACAAATGCACTTGCAGGGGAAAGCACGAGCAATCTCGTGCATGTTTACATCGAATTCCAGCAACCTCCTCTTCCAAGCTTTTGGGAAATAACAACACCAGATGAGCCACCTCAAACTGGTTTCTGGATCTTTCATTGTTCATATTTCGTGAAAATTTTGACCTCTTTTTCAATCGGGCCTGGCTCTCATTCTCTTCAGAAATATTCCAGTATTCTCCCTTTTCCTGACACATGCACTAAAAACTTGAATGGAGGAAAATATTTCAACCCGGATCATGCGTGAAGTTCGTTGGGGAAGAGGGAAGGGGAGGCTTTCTTGGCTGTATTTCCAATTTTTAGATGATGGTAAAAAAAGTTCATTGAAGAGCAATAAAGACTGTATGATTTTCTTCTTTCAAAATTTGTTAAACAAGCTAAAGAAAGAACAAGGAAAAGTGTTGCAGGAACCCTAAAAGCAGTAGAAAACAGAGAAAATTGTAATTTTCTATTCTTCAGATTAACACCTTTTAAACATTTTTTTAGTAAATAACAACACCCAATTATCAAAACCAAAAACATACCTAAAAGTTGATTTTCCCATGTTCCATTGGAGGATAGGCGGGAGGGAGGGAAGATCACCTCCAGAATAATTTTCTGCTGAGCATTTCACTGCCAGCATATGCCAGCTAATTATGAAACGAAAAAACCGGGAAGGGGAGGGGGAGGGGATAAAAAACCAGGATTGTAGGATAAATTAGGTCATGAAAAAGTCAACAAAAAGTATGAAAAGATCGTGAAAGTTGTGAAATTCAATTTGAAGCAATTAGTAGACAGCTAAACAGCCTGGCTAGCTGCTACCTTTGTAACACGATTTGTCTTATTTAAGCGAAATAAAATTTCATCATCTACTAGATTTGCAAATTCATCCGCTCTGTATCACTTTTTTTGAACATTTGAACATTTTTAGTTAGACTTAGAGCATACAACATCCTTGCCAGTGTTTCAAAAGCAGACTTGCAGCGAATTCATTTTTTGAACTAATGTTGAAGAATCCAAAATTCACGTAACACATTTTTGAAAATCAAGCTTCTAGAGTAACTAGCTCAGGTAGGAAGAAATTCCTTCGCTTCGAGACCCAAGGCAGCCTTTGTGTCTCGTGTAGTTTCCATCCAATTCAAGCTAAAACACTATAGTTTAGCATACAAGTTCAATAGCCATCCTAGACTCGAGGTGAATAGGTTTCAACTATTCAGTATCTGCGCAATCTTTCATAGTCTCAAGTAGTCAGATTTTCAGATGAATTTTTCGTTCGCGTATTTCAATGAAGAGTTTCTACGCAGAGTGATTGTTTGGCAACTGTTTGGCTCTGTTACGATTTTCACCCGTTAAAAGACGAACGATGTTAATTCTCATATTTGCAAACAAGAACCACTTTCGATGCTTCAATATCGACTAATAACGTATTCGGTATTTTGCCCAGTCGAGATATCAATATCGATCTTGAAACTCACGACCAGTACACATTCCGTACTCGAATTACCATAGTCTAATCATTTCCTCGAATCAAGTCTAGTATACGATTGGAATTCGCTACCTCGTAACCAGATTCGCTATTCTGTCTGTTACTACGTTTTTCGTTCGGCTAATAAACTCGCTTCAGCATATTATAATATTTCCGCTATGCACACGTTCGACACTACGCGTATAATTCCACGAAAAGTACGCCTAAGACGGCTAGAAAATTAAATATTCCAATATTAACGATAAAATTCCAAATTCCAATACTGGGAGTCGCGACTCGAGCAATGCGAAATTTTCTAAGAAACCAATACACCGATGGGAAACGATGCAACCGTAGCTGTAGGTAACATAGAAATAGTAGGTATGACGCAGGTACCTACTTATTCGACAATTTTCACAACAAAGTACTATATTCTAGAGTCGATTGTGCGTACGTATTAAAGGTACACCAGGTACAGCTTGCTATAGAGATGCATAGAAGGACGAAAGAGCAGAACTCCGCGTGCATTCGAAGGCACCGTTTATCATTCTTGTTTACTTTACAGCACAATACGAATGTCACACAGATTGCCTTACTAGTGTGCCACGAACAGCGTTGGCTTTACAATAGGTACAGCGTATCATCCAACAGCACCTGTACCAACCTCAAATCCTTATGGCCACTTCTAGGCTGTATATCTATACAAGACGATTTTCAGTATATCTTCACGATATAGCTCAATCGAGTAGGAGTAGAGTAATGCGAAGAAAGGAAAAAAGCAGAAAAAGGGAGATATTCTTTGGATAAATTCGATACAAATAATTACGACGAAATTCAAAAATGACCTACTCAGAAACGAAACACGTGTACATAGAATAGGATAGAAAAACCTCAGACTCGAGCGCAGGATGGATAAAAAATTCTCATACAAATTATAACCTTGTCGTAGGCGATTGTGGAGAACGAAAGGAAGGGTCTAGCGAGCTTCAATATTCGCGTCGAGCATCGCCATTTAAACAATAACGTAATAAAAGAGCGGCTATGCCAAACCACACAAATAAGCAGCGACACGCCATTAAAATAATATTACACGTAATCCGCTAAGCGTGATAATTGCACCTCAAAACCTACTACTGTTTTGTAATAACTTAACGACACTACAATGAACCGTGAAACGATACTGCGTTGTGTGTACGTCTACGTAGAACATACTACACAGTACACGTATTAGTAGTATAACCAAAACCCTTGGGCACGACGCAGGAATTTCACCTATTCCTCTCCCTCTTTCGTTCCCCTTTACCACCGCTCTACACCGGCTGTTTTCTGTTCGTTTTATTGCACTGTTAATATTTTAATTCGTCGGGCAAATTTCCCATTTTTTTCGTTGTTGTTATTGTTGTTGTTATTGCTGTTGTTCGTGCTGCTCGCCGCTCAGCAGTCTCGTTAATCTCGCGTCCATTAATTTGATAGATTATCTGATTTATGCTACTGGCTACGACCAACGCCATCGTCCGTTACCCGGGTATGGTGTAGCTTGGTAATTTGCCAACAAACCGGATCGATATGCATTTTCGTCACATCTCACCGTGCAAATACCTAAAATTCTATAAAATCTTGGAATAATCGTTGCCTTCGCGTCGTCAAACTAATTAACAGAAGTAAACGAATAATGACGTACACTTTCCGAAATGATAGTCCTTCTTTTCTCGCGCTTCAAAAATTCGTCATTCAATTTGTAAACCAACCAACGTACGGTACCATCGTGGTCTTTTATTCATTATCGAAACTACTAAAACCACGCAAAATAACACCTCGCCACGCCACGCCACGCCACGCCATCAAACAAGGTGGCCCGGGAAAAGAGAGCGTGAAACGACAGCAACACCAACACAAAGAATCTCCTCATTCATTACAACAATTTCATGCTACCTACACCCGAGATTAATGTCAAACAACAGCAGGTAAATAGGATGATGGTCGTGTATTATGTTACAAACAGGTAGCAGATGTTGTATTAGTAAAGGAGGTAAAAAAAAAAAAAAATACATCGCATCGCCTCCTCCTTTCGTTTTTCTTCTTCTTGGCTGTACCGTCTACGTTCTTCTGTTTGCCTGCTTCTCTTCTTCACGTCAATAGTCATTACTTTTATTCTCTTCCATAATCGTGTAGCTAATCAGTTGAAACTGACGGCGATGTCGTACACGCATCGTGTACACAGCATACGATCGAATAAATACGCGTACCCGACCGAAGGAAACGAAGGAAACGAAGGAAACGCAGGAGGATCACTCAAACAAGCAGCCTGTATACCTCCTGATTTTCGTAGAAAAACGCTCGGTAATTGATCGTATCTAAGGTTAGAATAACGTTAACACGCCATGGGACACGAAATTTGATTGTTCTTCTTACCTTTTCAGTGTTCCGCATGTTCGTGCTGATGGATTTATGGGTAACATCGACATTCTTATTTTTTTATTTCACCATTTTTACAACCGTGAAAGAAGTATACGAATAAATAAGATATTCCGGCGATGGTAAATCATTTTCTAATCCGAATGCCGCGTTTCTTTAACCCTTTTTCCAATGAAAAATTGACGAAGAAAACCAAAAACAATCATCGTTCTTCTTTTGGGCAAGTTTATAGAGGAAAAATATCGACACTTTGAGGGACCGAATTCCTCGTTTATTGGCATCCACGTCAAAGACAATCAACCGAAATGTCGGTCGCACCAAAAATCAATATCACAGGATCTGCTCGTCTGTTGCGTAAAATATCAATTCCTACATCAATTAAGAAAGGACCACAACTACCATAGGGGCGCGGGACGTTGATTGACTTTTATTTTGGTCAAAATGTCAAAAAATATATATATATATATTATTCACAGATTTCTCTCAAGAGTTAGTATAGTCTTGTTATGGCATCCGTTCGCTCATTCTGAAAAAAAGTAATCTGACGATTGATTCCTAATCTAGAATATACTTGGACATGAATAAGCTAAGATGCCATTTTTTTCTAGCCCCCCCCCCCGTCTGAAGATTAATCACACTTTTGAAGAAATGCACGTATTCCCCCTTTTATTGGTTGTACAAAAAAAAAAAATTCACGTATAAGTTTCTTCTTGAAGGATTCTCTACATTTTTGGTTATTACAAAAAATTGCATTTGGAGCAATTTTTGTGCCCCAAATCTTAACAATGTATTCGTCAAAGCGCTCAAAATCATGTTATTCTCGTTTATAAAAAAAAATATATATGCATATCAAATACAGCACAAAACTATCCATCCCTCACTCCCTAACCTAGAACCCTTCCTACTTCTTCCCCCCTTACTCCTCCTCATACCAACGTTCAAAATAAGTGATTCGACCCTGATATTGAAAAATTTCATTATAGAACGTGTTGGAAGTCTTTGGAAATATTTTCATACAAATAGCAGCTTTTTTTACTGCCTTCCATCCTCTTGAAAATTTTGACCAAACTAGTAACTAATCAAAACGATTTGAAAATTTATTCGCGATTGGAATAATCAAACTAAAAATCAACCATCTTGTATCATAAAATAAAGAATGCTGCATTCAATCGATGAACTATTACAGCAGTAAATCTGCCCACTACTAAAGATAACCTTTCAGCTATGATACCGATGTAGGATGTACCTTCTGTTCTTCCTTCCCTACACGACCATGAAACCTAACCCTAAACGAATCCCCTAATACTCGGATATTTTCGACAATATCAACTCATCATCAACTTGTACACGCAGTAAAGAGAGGCAAAAGGGTGAGAAAAAAACGTACAATGAATCACTACAAAATTAAACTATAGGATGACCTAATGTGAAACATACGTCAAAAGAAACATACATACGATACTCCGCCTACACAAGCCACAATGCATTAGTAAAGAGAAAGCTGCCAGGGCAATTATACAAATTACGACTTCATCCCTTTACTGCAAATACAACCTTACACCGAGAAAACGAACAAAAAAGAAGAAAATCAACCGTAAACCCGCTGCTCTTTGCAAAGTTTCTCTCTCAATAAAGGGCTCGCTCGCCTGGTTTGTAGAAAACGTAAAGGGAGACAAAAAAATACACACAAACACCCGGTATACATAACATGTATAGGTATATAGGTACTAGGCAGGTACCGCGTGAAATAACGTGAAAAAAAAAAGAAGAAAGAAACGGCACTAAAAAAAAAAAAAATCCAACACATAACACACAGACGTAGGCACACATAAAAAAAGAGGAACGTTTGCGAATAAAAAAAATAAAAAATAAAATAAAATAAAAGTAAGAAAAAAAAACACGACGACGACGACGACGGAGTCAAAAGAACGGTTACAACGATAAGGTCCTGGGTAAATAAACCCCTTTGCGACGAGGGTAGCGTAGTAAGGGTATCGTAATTTAAGTTAGGGTTGAAAGGTCGTTTAATAATAATGCCGAAGGCTGAACAACATACCGTACTTATAAGCCTCAACGATGAGAACGACAGCCGAGTAAGGGATGATGGCGGCGCGGCGACGGAAAGGGGTGGAGTGAGAAAATGACCGACACGACATATCTTCCCTCGTTCGCCAGTCTTGCTTAACCCCGCGAGTCCACCTTCGCCGACCAAAATAACCCGAGACTACGTCCAAATATAATGGGGAAAGTTTCCAACGCTATTTAAACTAATCGAGAATGTTATATAGAACGCCGGAGGGTGTGTATACGTTAAGGGTGTAAAGAGCCCTTCAGGAAATTTAAGAATGCCGAACCGAACGAGGGAAACGAGCTGTTTGCCGTATACGACCACCGCTACCACACACCTTCCCGTCCTCGTCCTCGTCCTCATCGTCGTCGTCGTCGACTGCTGCTAGTGTGTATATTGTTGTAGTACTATATCGTCCTCTCTCTCTCCTACTCATCTCTCTATCTCTCCATCTCCTCACCGCAATGCTCGTCTTCATCGTCGTAAAAGCTTCTCTTTCTTCGTCACCGCGCGGCGCGCTATTTCTTCTCGCTTCCTTCACAGCATCCGATATACACTTATCTACTACCACCACCACCACCACCACCGCCATCACCACCAAGAACGAGTACGTTTAGCTAGAGCTACCCTCCAGATACACTCGTACCCGTATATACGAATAAATACGTTGACGTAACACTTATTTTTCCACAAGGGTATTACCTATACTGTGTACGGTTTTCTTTGCTTTACAAAATACTACCGTTTTATAATATTACCATTATATTATATATAAATAATTCGTAAGAATTCGAGCGAGTTGAGAGGCACGTTGATACGGTGGAATACATGAAACATATAAGGGTGCATTAAACACCCATACATATTCTGCTCTTTTACCACCAGTTCGTCGCTGACGATTTATACGATTCTTATTCTTTCGCTAACCTTTGTAAATGCCATTGAAACGATGGCGATACTACTACTACTACAACAACTACTGACTGCAACGACGATTAAAACCTTTCAATTGGCATTTTATAAACAAATCCTTTCGACTGGAAAAGAATTCTTTTTTTTTTTTATTGCCATTTACTTTTTCCAAAATTTCGGGAAAAATACAACCGGACACAACGTGGATCGAAATCATAGGTACAATTTCAAGTGGCAAACAATTGAAAAAAATCCTTCCTTTTTTTACAGTTCAAAAATTGTAAAAATTCAAAACAAATATTTCAAAATACGTGCAGAGTAATGGAAAATTCATTTAAAATGTGTAATTTTATAGCTGAAAAAAAAACTGAATGTTCCTAATCAGTAGTGAAGATAAGGGGAGGAATACAAATGGGACCACGCAATCGACACTATCAAAAGACACTCACTAAATCAACATACCCTTTAAATAAACTTCCTAGCTTGATTGTGTGTGTGTGTGGGGGGGGGGGGCGAAGGGAAGGAGATATGCGAGGAACAAACTCAAAAAAACAGGGAAAAACCAACCAAAAAACTACATTATCAGGACCGTGAGGGTGGTGAAATCAAGTTGAAAAGTCGAAACCCTCAAAAGGAACATCTATGGCTCTTACCAAACGTACATACCAAATTTAAACTTCCTAGCTCCACTTGGAGGGGAGATAAGGGGAGGAACAGCCCTTCTTCAAGGTCAAGTAGGAGATGTACACCTCCCACCCTATCTCCCCTCCAAATTAACCCACGAGGCTGATTTCATGGTATGTTATACAACTTTGGATTGTCTATCGACTGGCTAGAAAAGGAACAACTTTTGCGATTTTAGCCCCTCAAATACCCTCTCCCCAAAATTTGGGCAATTCTGAATTTTGACCCAAGGTCGTCTGCACTCAAATAGATCTAATCTGCTGCCAAACCGAGTGATTGACCGAATTGAAGCGATTTCGATCAGTATGGAGCAAAGTAAATGATATTAGTCCGGAGGATGACCGGGGGGGGGGGGGGGGGGGGGTAGAGGGAGAGGAAATAAAAATGAATACATTTGATATGGCCAAAAATGGTCGTAATGGTCTTCTCGTAACCTAAAACGGATTTTGTTGGGATCCCTCTTTCCCCTACCATTCGCTGTTGGTCGATAGACAGTAATGGCTGGGTCTTTGTGAAAATCAAGCTAAAAAGGTGGAAAAACTAAAACAAAATCCTTGGAAACAGAATCATTCAAAACTGTTAATATATCACTTTCAAAGTATACAGTAACAAAAAAAATTGTTCAAAATTTCATTTCAAAGCTACAGACGTTTGAGGAAAAAAAATTGAAAAATTAAGATATTAAACTGATAACATATCCTTCAATCTCACAGCACTACTGATATGATTCTTGGAAAGAGTGATAGGTAAACGAGTGCTACATTTTCTGCGTAAATTTGAACTCGACCGAGTAATGTAATCACCTGTAGTTGATTTTCTTCAAAAACTTTTTTTGCCAGTGCGTTTAATGAATGATAAACATTAGTTTATGCTCGCTGCAAGATTCTAGTAGCGATCATCCAACGTGGAAGGTTGTTTTTCACCGAATCGAACGACATAAGTACTAAGTGCTATCCGCCAACTCGCAGCTAATTCTCCTTTCCTTCTTCTCATGATCTTTTTTTCTCACCTCTTCATTGTACGATACGAATTTCTCATAATATCTAATCATAATGTTCGGTGCATTATCATTATACCGTTTGTACTACATCGATTGAAAATTTCTCCAACACGACGAAAAGTAAATTTACATATCTGCTCGAACGACGAAGAGTAGTAAGGTTACGATAAAAATCAGCATGTAATGCGAGGCACGCGGGTCCGCCTTCCTATCTACGGCTACGATCCTAATTAAATTGCTTCATTAGGAGGAGGAGAGGAGGAGGAGAAGGAGGAGATACACGATAGGACTGGAGACTAGCCGCGCAGACGAAGAAGAAAATACGTACACACAAGCTGGTCCAGTGTCGAGCCGAAACACCGCACAAAAAATTATTATAAATTGAACCAAGACCGCATCGTATCGTATCGCCTCGCCTCGCCTCGTCGACGTTTTTTTTTTCCAACGAATAATAACACCGCCCATATATACGAGCCTCTAAAAGCGTGTATACAGGCGATAATTACACCCCACACGTATATAATACCACCTTACCTATCTATGCGGTGTAAAAAAAAAAATAACCATTCCCACTCTATCCAATCCACTTTCCATTTCTTCGACAATAGACAAGTTATGACATTATCCATTAGTGGAGCTCGGCTCGGTTTCATCGTCTATATATGGATTATGTGTGTGTGCGGTGTGTACGCTGAGAGTACACCGAAGGCCCTTACACACACTGGCATAGGCTTTCAGCGTAACGCAGTATCGTGCCAGCAGCGAAAGAGCGATACACGTCGTCGATCGTCTTGCATACAGAGTACAGAATACAGAGTACAGAGTACAGGCTACAGACGCAGACGCCAATTCAGTATCGTATACTCCACTCCTACGTTTTTAAATGAATACACAAGCGTACGAAATGAAACGAAGCGAAGCCGCTGAGTATAAACAATACTCGACGAACATACCTATTACGTGTACGCGTATATGCCTTTATTGCCGTGTTCAAAGCGTTGTTATTATTTTTCTACCATCATCATTATTATTTATAATTGAGGGATTCGCCGTCAATCGTGCCGAATTATACTTACACACTCACACATATACACGCCTGCAAAATGTACTTATAAATACCACACAGTTGGAGGCTGCGATGCTCGGATGGATACATCGCGGCCAAGTCCGCAGCGTTTATAAAATGATCCCCCGCGTTCGCACCATTCGTCACGACTCAACTAACACCCTATTTTTTTCTCCCTCAATTTTATCTCTCTCCCTTCCCCCCTCACTACTCTCATTGTACACGTACCTCTCTATCTATGGTACGTGAAATAATACGTACGTCGCAACCCCCTTTATTTTTTTTCCTCATTTCGATCCACTTTATACGCATCAGTGCCCCCTCACAGCTCAGCATTTATGTTCGAAATCCGCGACCTAGCAATCGTGCCACGTTTCAAAGAAACTAGGCAAAATATAAATAACGAAAAAATTGTTTAAAATACGCTGTCGACAAGGTGGATATGCGTTTTGATAGATAAGTCAAACGAAACTTCCTCATTCAGAGCATCGTTCACCTGCCTCAGGAACCAAGGTCGCATCTGGGAGGAAACCTTCGAAATTAAGTTAAACGACTCTTCCCGAAGGAAACCTCAGACCGCGCTATTTACGTACAAATTTATCACTTTGTAGCTCTTTGACATGCTCGTCTCAAGTTGTACCACTGATTATGCGTCAAGTCAAAGTAAGGAAACATTCTTTGTAGCTCGCCGGAAGGTTACCCTCCAGGAGGAGTTATGGGAGTCCTGTGGCCGGTTAACCTTCGTCGAATAATACGATCAAAACGTCATCTTTTCTGTATGGCTGCAAAACAGCCTCAACATATACGTACACAACAATTGGGCTTATATTCGTGAAGACATTTTTCACACCCCCGGTCATGTAAAAGAGTATACAGTTTATTGCATAAAATGATACGGTTTTCGGGCAATTGGAATTCGCGTCAAACGATAAACCGAAATTTTTCAATGGCAAAAGAGCAAAAAGAAACTCCTGTTCATCTAACTCTTCGAATGGCTTCGGGAAATCAATGATAAACACAAGTTTTTTGTGATTCTTGAGATAAGTACATCGATGAATGGGAGTTTGACCGCCATATTAGATATCATATTCGGACAATACGCACAACAATAGTGCAATACCGTCGCATAGAATTTATTTAAAATTCAAAGCGAAACGGCGAAAAATTTATTCTCACACTCTTCAGGAGTACCAAAGACGAAACAGTAATGATGAACGTGTACTCGACTTGAATTTATGATTTGAATCGTCGTCAACGAATCATAAAAAAACAACTTACTTACTCGGTCGTTAAATACTCGTTTCAATATTATTACAATTCTTACAGCGAAGGTTAGTACTCACCTGAAACAAAAAGAAAACACACGAAATAAATCATCGATTCTTGATTACAGAATACTGACACCTCTTAGCGAGCCAAGAGTTCTACATTCAACGAGTTTTAAAATAATTTAAGCTACAAAAAGTCAATATTTAATGATAAATACTTTCAAACTAGCACCGGGAAACGCAGTTCCAGTGAAAAAAGTACTCAAATTGAAAATTTACACTCTTATCTGAAATTATTTTTCGAAAAAAATCAGTAAAAAGTGTTGAAAATTGATCAAATATCACGAAAAAATATATGAAAATTGGGTAAAAAATAAGAAAAAAAATGGGTTTAAAAATTGCCTAAAAATATTTAAAAACCATCGAGAATTGCGTTAAATGCGTAAAAATTGCATAATGATTAAACAAAATAGTTGAAAATCGGAATTTGGATAAAAAATAAAAATGGATTAATAACGTGGCAAATTGATCAAAAATCATGAAAAATTAATAATTGGGTGAAAATTGAAGAAAAATCGTTCAAAATTATTGAAAATTTGATTAAAATTTGACAAAAAAAAACTAAAATATTAAAAAAAAAAATCGTCAAAAATTATACAAAATTTTGAAAATTGTGGTGAAAATTGGCCTAAAAACATGACAAAAATCGTTTAAAATCAGATGAAAATTTTACAAAAATAGTTACAAAGTGCAGAAAATTGATCAGATATAACGAAAAAAGGTTGAAAATTTATGAAAATTAAAGACACTTTCAACGATTTTTTTCATACTGCAAGTCATTTTTCACACTGTTTTAACAATTTTTCGTGATTTTTAACGAATATTCTCAACTTTTCGCCCATTTCTATCAAATTTTAAACCAATTTTCAATGATTTTTAACGAATTTCGCTCGATTTTCACCCGATTTTCTACAATTTTTCATCACTTTGAAAGAATTTTGGAAATTTTCAACTCATTTTTGTCAAATTTTTTTCCAAATTTCGACAATTTTCAACGATTTTTCTCTATTTTTAGGTCAATTTTCACCAAGTTTCCAACAGTTTTTCATGATTTTTGATCAATTTTTCACATTTTTTACCCAATTTTCGATCATTATAAACGATTTTTCGACAATTTTCGTCCATTTTTCAACATAGATTTTCTGCACTTTTTTTCACGTATTTATGTCAATTTTTTCAATCAATTTTGACCGATTTTTTTTTCTCATTTTAGACCAATTTTCACATAGTTTTAACAATTTTTCGTGATTTTTGATCAATTTTCTGAATTTTTTACCCAATTTTTGCCAACAGTCAACTTCAGATTAAAATATCGAACTTTGAAATTAGAGTACTTTTATCGCGTGAATAGTGTTACTGGAGTAGTTTAAGCTGTTGAACACAGATCAATTGCTAGTGTTTTTTTATATCAATTTCGTAAGTACAGAAAGTAACTAACATTTCCAATGTTTACTTTTGCATTTCTTTTGCCTCCGTAAAAATTGCTAAAATTACGACAAAGGAGCAAAGTGAAGTGAAAATCGAGCCAATTATATATATATATATATATATATATATATATATATATATATATATAGATGCACCATACATTTTGCGGACCGCTACATTCTAAGACTTTTTCAAGCCCGGCCTTAAAAATGAGTATATAAAATTTTTTTTT
>FIZR01002805.1:0-20203 GCA_900060175.1 Ferrisia virgata
CCTCTGGGCAGCAGCGCATACTCCCTTCGCCATTTGATTTCTAAGTCAATTGGCATGCATCCACTGATTGCTTGGAGCGATTCCACTTGACATTGAGAGTAGCCCCCCGTCACACTCAGCAGAGCCTGCCTCTGACTTCTTTGGAGCTTGGTGCGGTCTTCGTATTTGAGGTTTTCCGGCCAAGTGGCCGGAGCATAGCCTACAATAGGAACATATACGCTCCTGTATATGGAGACCATCTGACAGGGCTGCAGTCCCCATTCCTGAGTAGTCAGTGTTCTTAACTTACGCACCAGGGCATCCGCTTTTCCAGTGACCAGCTCTGTATGCTCTAATAATCCTCTTCTTGGGTTCGTGGCTTGAAGAACCCGACCTAGATACTTTACAGAGCCTACGAATTTCACCTTAGTCCCACTAAGTGTAATCCTAATGGGACCATTTATAACTTGAAAAATCACTTAATCCATATTGAAATTACAAAATGGCAGAACGTTTGGTCTTCAAAAACCCAAAACAAACTCTACCAACACAAAAAAACCTGTAAAACCTTGGAAAAATTTATCACATCTAAACCGTTCAGATGAAATAACCATTACACGGCTCCGAATTGGACATACCAAACTTACACATGACCATCTATTTCAAAAATCTTCTAATCCTACGTACCATTTCTGCTATGCCAAACCTATCTTAGTATACATCACCTTCATTTCGAAAGCCTAAATCTCAACCAAATCTGCAATGATTTAAAAATCCAGACAACCAATTTAAATATACCTGATGACATAAACGAAATTGATAAATTCCTTTCCTTCATTTCAAACAACCAAATGTGACAATCGACACCGGGCGTAACAATCCTGGCAATTATACACGCCTAGTATAATAAAAAGGAAAAAAAAAACTCACACAAATACATACAAAGCAAATTTCGCACATTCGAGGATACTCGATATTCACTACACATAACAGATCCCTGTCCAATGCCCATCGTATACCTTTATACATTCAACCTGTGCTTGACCTCGCAACTATTTTACAATTTCCAACATTCCACGTTTCAATTAAAGACTTCACATTCGCGTGCATCTCTCCCGTATACGACAATTTTAAATTAATTCAAAAAAACCCATCCCTTCTTACTCTGCCTGCTTCAAAACAGACGAGTCAAAAGACTTTTTTTTCCTCTTATTTCATGATCGAGGAAACAAACCACAGAGACTGGAAGTGGAATAACGTGTAAGACTTCGCATAAATTACAGTACAAAAGATCAAATTACATCTAACGAATCTCGTTTGGGAAATCTCATTCGTGGATCGATCACTATTATTCAAACCGTCTTGTTGGTAGATCATTCGAGCAGCTAGTTCATATATAGTATACCTACACTATACCTATAGTACCTACTACCTACATACTATAACGTACTACGTACACTCGTAAACAGTTAAAAACTTGAAATCCAACGAGTTAAATATTAATATCGGGGCTAATGGGACAAAAATTTTCAATTCGATACCATTATGCAGCAGGTACCAACCACCATCCAACAACCATATACATGCACACATACTTCAAATACGAGCATTCGTTTATTGAAAAAAAAAAAAAAAAAAAGAATAAAGAAACACAACCATTATATCAATTTGCTTAATAACTTGGCTGCTGCGGTAGTATAGGCATATAATATACTTGTACCATCGGCATTAACAATAACACGTAAGTAAGAATTCATTTTTTAAAAATCAGTGGTGGCGAGATAATTATAGTTCATGTACTCACGACACACGTTCATGCCTCACCATGATGCAGTCGAGTATAATACGGTATACAGCCCGATCAGGCTATACGATTATATACATACGTAAATTCAAGCGCGAGGTTACTCACCAATCTGACGATTTTGGTAGGAGGAAGAAGAACTGCACGTTAGGCTTAAGGTAGGCGAAACGAAAAAAAAAGAAAAAAAAAAGTGGAAAAAATTTCGTTACATTTCGATAAAATCTTACTTGGTTACAGGTATCATAAAAGGTGTATACAACGCAACGTGCGTTTGCGTTTCACGGTTAAACATAAAGCAGGGTAGGAGGGTGAAGCTAAATAACATAGGCCGGAGAGTTTGTATATGTATTTTTTTTTTTTTTTTTTTTTTTCAGGCTAATAACCTTGGCTGGCTAAGGTCAGACAATTCTTGACCTGCCTCATTTATTCGTACGTTAGTTATGAGCTAATGTTTGGCACCCTGTTATCAAATCTCAGCCTGTTAAAATCACGTTCCAACTCCTACGCTGGTCGTGATAAGTTGCGTTTAATTTACAACGGCGCCCAGATTTATCAATTCGACTAAATACGCGTATACGTACACGTAGACGGACGTATGTACATATGTACATGTGTATACTTTTCTACTTACGATTGAAAATTACGACGAAAAATATCCTCCTCTTTCTCTTTTTTCCCTGCCTATTTACTCGTTTCGATACATGAACCAGGATAAAAATTGCGGTACATTCGTGATTTCAATTGTTTACGCGAACGAGTTCGAGTTAATTTATTTATACGCCGAGTACGCGTCCATAATCGATACTTCCGATAATATTTTGCGAATTTAAAATACTTACGTCTGTTTTATTATGTACGTCAAGTTTAAGTAGGTACTAGGTACATGTATGCTACATACATATGTATAAACACTGCAGTAAGGTACAACGAAATGAACCGCGATGGTGGAACTAACGATAGAATTTTTATTACCGATTCGTGTTCTCTAAATGACCAATTTAATTGTGTTAATCAGTTTTAATAGCGTTAAAAAATGAGAACATTTTTTTTTTAATTTGTTCAAATACACGCCTATGATAGGTATATATAAACAGTACGTATATTAGGATCGAATCGAATCCTTCGACCAGAAGTATTACTCGCATATGTAGATCAAACCGATATATGGGCAAATTTTTTTTCCTTTTTTTTTTCTAAATTATTCAACTTTCCTTATTCTTTAATAAACGAACGCCTAGAATGTTTTCGATTGATTGCATAAACACTGCAGTACATTACTTGTAACCAGCCAAACAACACTACTCAAGAATGCAACCATTATCAAGGACAATGCACATTTCATTAATGCAACAACGCCCTTCTGATAATATTTGGCGGTTATGTAATTGCACTATATGTGGTATTATACACTATGAAATTTCAGCACATTCGTGTGTATGTACAGTTACGTATTTAAGAGTTTGTTTTTAGTAATACATAATTCGGGCAAATATCAAAATACACGCTGAATTAGAACTTTAATTTATTGAATGGCATCCAAAATATACGTTACACAAATGTTTTGGTATTTAAGTTAAATTCCAAACAGTTTGTATAACTAACAATTTCAATAATCCTGGAGAAAAATAGTATTTTTCCAGAGGCTACAGATTAGCTGGAAAATGTCAAAAATAGGATTTGACTGGTTAAAATCATCAACTTCCTCTGTTTTACAAAAATGTTAAACTTTTAGTCAAGTTAATTTGCCAGTAGTTGATAAGTAAGAGGATTTTTTTTTCTAATTCTTAATAAATTATACATCGTACTCCAATGCATACCCCCTTCGTCTCCGATGTTTTAACCCCCCCCCCTCCTCACTTGAATCACCTATCTGTGGAAAAAATTCCAAATCCAAATCAACTTCAGGCTAATTGCCATCGTCTCCGATGTTTAACCCCCCCCCCTCCTCATTTAAATCACCTATCTGTGGAAAAAAATTCCAAATCCAAATCAACCTCAGGCTAATTGCCAGCAGTTGATAGCTTTTTTTTTTAGCAACTTGCTAATAGTTGATCACACAAAAAGTGTTCAAAACTGTATCTCATTGATCTAAACACTAGTATTGGTCGCTTTAAAAATATTTCCTACCCCGAATGTTACACTGAGGAGTGGGGCAGAGGCTATCAAATACCAGAAAATGTAAAAAAAATTACATTTGCTAATAATTAGCGATTTCTAATAACCATCTGAGTTGATGTAAGTAGATAAAATTTCCTGGTGTGAATTGGATGACGAATTTTTAAATGTAAAAGGGTACCTGAAATTAATATTTTTTTCGGAAATTTTATCGCTTCTCAGCAATTTTTTGTGTTATCTAATACCAGCAAGTAAACGATTCTCACCTTTTCCTCCCCTCCAACTGAACCAAAAACATGTGAAAATTTTTCTCTAGATTCTCCCATATGTGTCCACTATTTTGGCATAGAAACCGTTTCGGTGCTTATTTTGAAAAAAAATTGAAAAAAATAAATTTCAAATTCGAACGCTAAAGCAAAAATGTTCAGATTTTTTACCAAAATATGGTAATTTTTGGATTTTGTTCAGTAAAGTAAATATAAAAAAATTATCAACTCGTGACTGGCCTGAACAATGGCGGTGCTCTGCTCTAAATTGAATCGGCTATCTGAAATACCATTGATGTTTTCGATCGATCTCGTGATTGTCTCGCAAATCAGCTCCAAAGACAAAATTATCAACTAATGGCTAATTACCTTACATCAGGTATAATTTTTTTTTAATTTTCAAAAATTTCCCAAAAATCGAAAAATAAATTTTGTTAGCTGAAATTTTGGCTACTAGGATTTTCTGGCATGCTTATTTGATCTAGCTTGGCTTATATCTCCCTTCATAATTGATCTAGGAGGTTGGTTTTTTGATATGTTATGCAACTTTGGATTCTCCAAACGAACAATTCTTGAGTTTTGATCCCTCAGCATGCCCTCCTCCAAATTTGGGCACAATTGAATCGTTCAAGTCAAAGGTGGTAAAGGCAAGAGGTTCATTGGTTAGAGCAGAAAAGATTGTTCACATGCATAATAATTTTTCTTTTTATGAGCGAGTTGAATAATACATTTTTATAAATAACGTTGAAGAAGAAAAGAGTGTCTATTAAGGCGTTTTAAATTTAGTTTTTTTTTTTTGAAAGTTGAAGGGGACTAGGTGGTGAAAAAAAGTTGCGAAATGATATGAAATGAACATGGTAAAAATTGTGGGGTCTTCAACTTGACCCTTACCTAATCTCCATTAGATTTGAAATTTCAAAATTTATATAGAAATCGAAAAATAAATTATTTTTTTTGTGCTAACGTGTCATAGTAGATCGCGTGAGACCAAAAACCAATTTTTTTGTTTTTCAGGGGTTCCAAAATTCTGTTTAAAAATGGAAAAATTAATTATTTAAAATCTGTTAAGGTAATGAAGTAAAAATACAAAATCTCGTTATTTTTATTTGCTTTTTCACTTCAAAAAAATTCAAAATATTCGATTGTTTCATTATTGTAAACATAGGTTGAGCGCCCCTGAAAAGAATCCCATAATTGGTAGTCCTAAAATACCATTTTTTACAGCTGTTATTAGCTGATGTAGATTCTGCACCCAAAAAGGTCATTTTTTTACAAATCTAACAAAATCCTGATCCAACCACAAAAAATTATACACTGATCCACAATTGATACCTTTTGTAACCCTTAAATTCTTGGACCTCTTGAAATATCCCTATCACATTTCCTACATGAACTTTTTTGAAATTTTAGAGGTTTTTATGCAAAGAAAACGTCCCAAGCTATATGTAACAACCATCAAAACAACGTTTTCCACCATGCAATGGGGGGGGGGGAGAAAATGAGGTATCCATAATTGGTAACGTACCCTACCTTTATCTATTTAGGATAGATTTCAATCGTTTGTATCCTTTTCAGGGATCCTCAATAGGTATCTCAACATATAAAAATACATGGTTCAAAAAAAAAATTTATTATTGGCCTAAAAATACATGAAATACATACCTTTCGATGATTTTTTTTAGAAACGCATTTTTTAAATTTTTAACGCAATTATTTTAAAAGGTGTGAAAAATGAGCGTTCCCCAAAAAAATATTTCTTCTCACTTTTTTAGGAAATCGTAAAAATTGCAAAAAGTTACATTTTTTAAAACCCCTTAAGAAAAGGGAAAATTATGAAAATTCGGCAAAAATAATAATTTTGAGTATAAATAAGTTTAATGCTTCCACATTTTGAAAAAAAATTACAAAAAATTTTTTTTTCGATTTTTTGAAAATTTTTAAAAATGAGTGAACTTTGAATCAGCTTTGCAAGTAGAAAAAATTGAGTTCGAAATGAGAATTTTCTATTACACTATTTCAAGGTCATTTCACAACTATTGTGATTCAGAAGTTAGCAGATTTTCAAAAAGAAAGCAGAATTCGACCCATCCTATTGTCGATGACCATGAGTCAAAATTCAATAATGTTCGAATTTGCGAGAGTGGGTGCGAAGGGGCAAAAATCGCAAAAAATTGTTTCTTCTTGAGGTAGTTAATACCCCAATCCAAAGTTGGATAACATATTCAAAATTTATTCTCCTAGGCTAATTAAGTAGGAAGATATGAGGGTTTTTTCTCATTTTGACCTTGAAAAGAACTGTTCCTCTTTTATCTCCCTTCCAAATTGTGCTAAGAAGTTGAAATTTTGTATATGGGTTTAGTAAAGGTCTTAGATGTACTTTTATGGGGCTTTCAACTACTCATTCCAATATTCACCTGTACTCCTACCACTATTTAGGAAAAAAACACCTACCGGACAATTCGGATATATTCTCAATTTTATAAAAATCAGACTCCTTTTTTCCAGTATTAACTGGCCTGAGGATTCAGCCTGGAGAAAACCTCCGACATGAATTCGTAAAAAGCGAATAGACTTATCCTGGAGGAAATCTTCGACAATGTAATTTTGCTAAAATTCTTCAAAAATTACGCGAAATAACTCTTCCTGGAGGACACCTTCGCTTAGCTATATAAACCATGTTTTTTCAGGCTGTTCGTTCTAATTTATGCGATCTTATTATCTCCTTAATTTGACTCGATGTATAATGAGTAGTATAACTTGAGAGAAGCATGTCAGAGAGTTGGAAAATTATGAATTTGTATGTGTACAGTGCGGTCAGAGGTTTCCTCCAGCAAGAGTTGTTTAGCTCAATTTCGAAGGTTTCCTCCAGGAAGAGTCATTTGGCTTAATTTCGGAGGTTTCCTCCAGGATGAGACCATTCTTATTTTACAAACCGTGGGTCCTGAGGCAGGTTAATGTGTCCCCAGTGGACCAATTGAAATAAAAAAAAAAAAAGTTTTCACAACTTTTTTGGTTTTCAGAGTGTACAAAATTATGTACTGTATTAAAAAAAAATCGTACACTTTAAATTTTTTGGAGGTGAAAAAGCAAAGAAAAAAAATACTTTCATTTTTTACGCCATCAAATATGACGAAATTTCATACATGTTCCCTTGATAGAAAATTCTTAGCCACGCCAGTAGTTATTTTTCATGCCATTACAGATTACTTATAACGGTGAAATGTATAGTCTAGTTATCGCAATTTGGACAAGATGGAGAAATGACCCCTTACCCATTACTCTTTTCCAATTGCAAATCACTAAATGTGGTTTAAATGAACATTATGTTTAACAGCGTTTTAATCTACACTGAAATAGGGTAATAGGTAAATAATACCTTCTAAAATAAATGTGTGATCGTTATCTTCCTTCTATAGAAGAGGAATTCGATCATAGATCTTTCACGCAATGAATCGATAACTTGTCTTTACATTTTTCGTCATGAATCGCGCAAAACGCACATGATCAATATGAAACCAATTTTTTTTTTTCAATTTAAATAAAAATACTACACAAACGTAGATTAAGCATAAGCATAAATATACTGATAACAATATCAGATATAGCCTATCTTGGCACCAATTACACTAGTCAAAGGTGAACTCGAAGTCGATATCATTTTCAATCAACATCTGCTAATTTCGATTTCAGCAATTTTGTTTACTTACATTTTTGTTCACAAACAAGATACATACAGGTGAGATTTTGGGTACAATATTGTTGAGGTAATTTCATTTTCAACCGAAGGTTATCTCTATACCTATAGCATAAGTTCGCACGACACGACATCGACACCTCCTCCGTTATTCACATCCCATACAAGGAGGGCCATTTTTTTCCTATTTCGGTCTGTTGAACACGCGAATATACGAACATGTTCGGTGCTAAAAAAAAATATATATATATATATACATTTTTTTTTTTTCGGTAAAGTATAATTATGATTCAGAGATAGCAAAGAGTGCTGAAGAGGCAAAAAGGGAAGACAGCGCAGACAGGTTACTGACCTATGTGAAGGTTGCTAGACGCAAGACGCGAAATGGTTGTGTTTAGAGATCCGACAGGCCGGTCATTCATCCCCTCTTCTTCCGTTCAGTTTCAAACTGCCTAGGACCTCTGAATAACATATATTCTTTACCAAGGACGAAGCGGGGTGCACATGAAATGGAACAAAAACTACGCGTAAAAAAAAACCAATACGAATACGAAAAAAGAGAAGAGGAGAAATAGAAAACATTCGAGTAAGGAGAGAAGCAAAAGGCGGATGAAACCCTAACCTATCGTAACATATTGTTAACACGATTCACTTCAGCAGAGAAACTAGTTTTTGACATTTAAGGCGAATTAACATTTGCCAACAGATTAAAGCAAATCATATCTAATATCTACTGCGTACGTATGAATATGAAATTTTCGTAAATGTAAGGATAATTTTTTACTATCCTAACAATAAAATAAAATATTATCAATTTTATTTCAATTCGATGCTTAACTGATTAAAATATAATTTAAGTAAATTGAAGTTCGACTAATATTGCACAACTTTATCATACCTACGTAGATAACGTGGCATTTGTATAAGGTTGCTGGGACGTCGACAATGATTTCGTGGAAAAAAATCTCAATGCTTTTTCAATATTAAACAATCATCTCACGAGACAATGATAAATAGCTTTTTATTTCACCGAATGATTAATCACTTAACGTCATTGATTAGATGATGATACGCAAATTATATTTCCCTGTTGATATAAAAAGCTCAAAATTTAACCGCATCTCTGCTACAATTCGTGAAACCGAACACGATTAAAACGTATGTATTATCGATAAAGTATTTGCATATCGTGCCTTCAACAGGCGTTATTATGTATTTCATGACTGCATCGTAGATTGCTCCACTGATAAAACAAACGATTGGTAATCGATATTTTCATTTTTTTTTTTTTTTTTTTTCAAATTAAATAATACCGTAGCTGCCAACTTAGGCCCTACAAATTATTTTTACAACACCGCTGGCGAGTAGATACAGCCCGATTTTTCTCGATTTTTGCAGATAATCAATTTTTTTCAAACACGTACGTATACAATAAAAATTTCAAAATTATTTCATTTCATTTCCTCATCACTTCGTAATGACATATAAATTGAAATAAAATAAAACATTTTAACGAAAACGAAATCTTAATTCAAAACAGGCCAGCAGCCAAGAGGATACTAGAACACGTTGAGCATCCCCTGGCAAAATCTAATGCAGTAGTTTTTTTTTCCAAGGGTTAAAAAATGAGTTAAAATGTCATTTTGTGGCCCTTCATTCTTGTTATATCGAAAAACTTTTGCCATCGCTCTACTTATGGGACGAAAGCAAGACAATTTGGGGTCTGGTGTGGTTGAAAAATCTCCCCTTCGTATTTTTTGCTCGTACAAAAATATAACTCTAGAAAACGAAGCAAGCCCCCTCCCCCCCCTCCCACTGATATTCTTGACTACGGTATTTTTGTAGCATCCCCTACAAATGAACGCTGGCTCCATAGGCCTGATTCAAAATATATATATTGAAAGACTATATAACAGGGTAAAGAGGACGATTTGCCCTTAGGTCTCAAAATTCAATTTTTTTTTAAGGGACTATTAGGGCACTAGTAAAAGATGATTTTTAAACGTATTCGCGATGTTTATCTCCCCCCGAGGGTTTTTACATTTATTTTTCTTCGCGAATTTTCGACTGATTTTATTCAAACTTGGTATGAATATGAAGGTACTTAGGGGGAGTGTTCTGGAATTTTTTCAGATTTTACAGAACCTGAATAAGACCATGAAATAGACGTATACAGCTGATTACAAATCTTCAAATTTTTTATACCAATTTGGAGGAATTTATTGATGAACTGGTTCATTTCAGAATCGGTTTATCTGCGCTGGTTCGCATGGTCAGTTTCGTTTTCAGCGTATCCCAAAATAGTTGTATTGCAATTTTTGCGAAAATACTGCGAGATTTACAAAATTAAACCGGTTTATCGTGAAACCAGTTCTCTTGCGATGATTTCTTCATCCAAATTCGTGTTCTACGCCCCAAAAAACAGCTCTATACCAATTTTTATAAAAACATAGTTCCCAAATCGGTTTATATCAAAACTGGTTTGTCTTCGCCAATTTTCATGTTCATATTCGTTTTCTACGCATCTCAAAACGCAGCTCTGAACCGATTTTCAGGTACGTTGGTTTCGGGAGTATATTCTAGAAAAAACTTGTATGGGAATTATATGGTCTGTAAGTGATATTTTAACGCGTAGGAAACTGGTTTTTAGAGGCTACAAATTTTTTAAAAATAAAAAAAAAAAATTATAAAATAAGAAAAATTTTAAACTGAAAAAATTAAAAAATTTGAAAAATGAAAAAGATTAATAACTTTTGCACTTTATATTGAAATGTTATTTTAAAAATGTTGAAAAATAAAAAAGTTGATGACTTTTCTATTTTTTGGTAAAATGTTGACATGAATGTCTAATTAAAAAAATTAAAAAACAAACAAATAGAATAATTAAATGATTAAAGATGAAAAAAAAATTGAAAAATAACAAAATTTAAATGACAAAAAAAAATTTTAAATTCGAAAAATGAAAAAAAGTTGATGACTTGTATTTTATGTTGAAAAATGTTGATATGGATGTCTCATTGAGAAAAATTAAAAATAAAAAAAATTAATAAATAAAAAAATTGAAAAAGAACAAATATTAAATGACAAAAAAAATTTTAAATTCGAAAAATGAAAAAAAGTTGATGACTTGTACTTTATGTTGAAAAATGTTGATATGGATGTCTCATTGAGAAAAATTAAAAATAAAAAAAATTAATAAATAAAAAAATAGAAAAATTTTTTAATTAAAAAATTGAAAAAGAACAAAAATTAAATGACAAAAAAATTTTTAAATTCGAAAAATGAAAAAAAGTTGATGACTTGTACTTTATGTTGAAAAATGTTGATATGGATGTCTCATTGAGAAAAATTAAAAATAAAAAAAATTAATAAATAAAAAAATTGAAAAAGAACAAATATTAAATGAAAAAAAAAATTTTAAATTCGAAAAATGAAAAAAAGTTGATGACTTGTACTTCATGTTGAAAAATGTTGATATGGATGTCTCATTGAGAAAAATTAAAAATAAAAAAAATTAATAAATAAAAAAATTGAAAAAGAACAAATATTAAATGAAAAAAAAAATTTTAAATTCGAAAAATGAAAAAAAGTTGATGACTTGTACTTCATGTTGAAAAATGTTGATATGGATGTCTCATTGAGAAAAATTAAAAATAAAAAAAATTAATAAATAAAAAAATTGAAAAAGAACAAATATTAAATGACAAAAAAAATTTTAAATTCGAAAAATGAAAAAAAGTTGATGACTTGTACTTTATGTTGAAAAATGTTGATATGGATGTCTCATTGAGAAAAATTAAAAATAAAAAAAATTAATAAATAAAAAAATAGAAAAATTTTTTAATTAAAAAATTGAAAAAGAACAAAAATTAAATGACAAAAAAATTTTTAAATTCGAAAAATGAAAAAAAGTTGATGACTTGTACTTTATGTTGAAAAATGTTGATATGGATGTCTCATTGAGAAAAATTAAAAATAAAAAAAATTAATAAATAAAAAAATTGAAAAAGAACAAATATTAAATGAAAAAAAAAATTTTAAATTCGAAAAATGAAAAAAAGTTGATGACTTGTACTTCATGTTGAAAAATGTTGATATGGATGTCTCATTGAGAAAAATTAAAAATAAAAAAAATTAATAAATAAAAAAATTGAAAAAGAACAAATATTAAATGAAAAAAAAAATTTTAAATTCGAAAAATGAAAAAAAGTTGATGACTTGTACTTTATGTTGAAAAATGTTGATATGGATGTCTCATTGAGAAAAATTAAAAATAAAAAAAATTAATAAATAAAAAAATAGAAAAATTTTTTAATTAAAAAATTGAAAAAGAACAAAAATTAAATGACAAAAAAATTTTTAAATTCGAAAAATGAAAAAAAGTTGATGACTTGTACTTTATGTTGAAAAATGTTGATATGGATGTCTCATTGAGAAAAATTAAAAATAAAAAAAATTAATAAATAAAAAAATTGAAAAAGAACAAATATTAAATGACAAAAAAAATTTTAAATTCGAAAAATGAAAAAAAGTTGATGACTTGTACTTCATGTTGAAAAATGTTGATATGGATGTCTCATTGAGAAAAATTAAAAATAAAAAAAATTAATAAATAAAAAAATTGAAAAAGAACAAATATTAAATGACAAAAAAAATTTTAAATTCGAAAAATGAAAAAAAGTTGATGACTTGTACTTCATGTTGAAAAATGTTGATATGGATGTCTCATTGAGAAAAATTAAAAATAAAAAAAATTAATAAATAAAAAAATAGAAAAATTTTTCAATTAAAAAATCAAAAAATAACAAAAACTAAACAATTAAAATAATTGAAAAGTAAAAAAATTTTAGTTTTGAAGTTTTTGATCAAAAACTTGTGATGATGGATGATAGGATAATCTTTATTTTGCTAGGAAATGATGAAATAAAATATCAGAATGGAGTAAAGAGAAGAGTAAACGTTTTTGATTTGATATTTTTGAACAAAAATTCGCGATAAAAGATGATTATGAATGATTTTTGAATCTCATGGTAAAATGTTGACATGGATATGTCATACACCCACAATCTAGAATTTTTCCCTGAAAAGGAAAAGTACCTAATTTTTTTAATCAAACATTCCTGTCAACATTCTATCATAAAGTGCAAAAGGTAATCAATTTCAATTTTCGAAACAACGAGTACTCGATACTTTCCATAAAAAGTACCACCCTCATTCAGAATCCATTTCATAAGAAAACGTAAATTTTTAAACTAAAATCTTTAATTTGAATCGTTCAATTTTCAATATTATTTCTTGATCTAATCCGCCATTTTGTGGGTACAACTTATCGCCCATCGACGAGAGTTTATCGCAAACTAGCGTTGCCTCTTTTCCATCAATCGAACACCAGCGTACAAATACTTCAACACTTGGCCGATAACAGAAAATACAAAAAAAATCTACACAGAGTATATACCGACATCGGCGGTCATTTATCCAAAACCTTGATGCAATAACCGCAGAACGCGAAATATATTATACAGATTTCATTAAAATATTTCTTAACCACAAATTCTACGTACCTCTACCTAGTACATACCTATATTATACAAGCAAATGCCTATAGCCTACGAATTGATCCTACCTATATTATATCTATGATGTATGAACGTAATCGCAAAAATACATACATATCCGAGTGAACCGGAGTAAATCAAGTTGGCAAATTAAACATGCTCCAATTTAGTTTTCAACTGCTTAATTCTAAGCCTTATTGAAATCAGGGGTTTGTAACAACTATCATTGAAGTGGTAGGAAGCTGAGCTCAAGGTGAATGAACTTTCAAAAGGAGTGTTGGTGATTTTTTTTTTGTAGTATTAACGCGGGCCGCTTGCCTCAATGCAAAATAATACCGAGGGAAAAAAATCGAGGGGATTGAGTTTCAATGAGAGTTTTTTAGATTCACATTAACTCGGACAAGAAACGCAACTGAGCAAAAGAGTATTACGACGAAATATTCGACGTGCCAAGGAAAGCGGAAAACATACGAAATACGAAAAAGCTGCGTACTAATTATGAAAATTCATTCATTTTCACTCGAATTTTAAAATAACTAATAAAATTACGTTTACGTTTCCATTTATGTTTTAATTATAAATCGAAGAATTCGAATTGTTTACGAGTAAAAATGAATATTTCACTGAGTGTGAATGTATATCAGATTAATTAAAAAGTTAATAAAAACTCGTTTTATCAATACTTAACGCTGAAAAAGGAAATTAAAAAAATTGAATTAACATACGTAAACACATTCATATATATGTAGGTAGTCTAATGTATCACGAAAACTATAAACAATAAATATATATTCCAGTGAAAATGTAAACAAACCATAAATTATTTAATGGTGCGTGTTCATTTCTAATTAAATACTAATTTGTTTAAAATCGTTAACCTAAAAAATCATTATGTCATTTGACCGAACGATTATGATCACATTTAGTATGAAATTATTGATTTAAAAAAGTTTTACATCTTTCTTAAGCTCATTATTCAATATTCATAAAAGAAATACCCTTCTACAAATACCAGTACAAAATAATACCGAGTTGAAATTACTTCAAATAAGAAAAGAGTGATTATAAAAGAATAAAAATTTATTCGTATTCATAATCTACCCACATTGCATTAAATCACTACACTTTGCAAAATAGGTACTTGCTTGCAAATAGACTGGATATAAAATAACTTAGAAGAGTTTCGATACCTTAAAAATATTGAGATAGCGATCGTAGAAACGATACCACTTCGAAAAGGATATATAAAACAAGATGAATGGTATTACGAATGTTTCTATTCGAAGATCACATGAAAAAACTCGCACGACATGTTCTAGTTACTTCGCCAAATTAATGACCTATCCCAATGAACATAAAATTAACTCCTCGCGTCCGAATAATAGTTTCATTTGCGAACATTTAAAATCGCACGCGAATTGTTTAAAAGTTAATATTTGGATGAAGTTTTCGCATAAGACGAACATTACCTTAAAACACGAGAAAGTCCTTAAACGAAATAACAACTACAACCACAAACATTAAATAAATATACACAACGAATAAATGCTTCTTCGAGTTTTTCCCTTGATATAAAAACCAACCGACCAAGTTGAATTAAAATTTCCAACTTGACAAGATATTTACATACTAGAAAGTATAGAATAAAATTATTATTATTTTTTTAAATGTATCACCACCGCTACAACACCTTCGCCTTCGTCACTTATCAAAAAATATTTTCACTGATAAGTAATTTTTTTTTTTAATACACACTAAGTACTACCTATCAATATTAAGTGAATAATTTTCTAAAATATAAATAGTGTACTTATGAGCTATAAAATCTTTGCAAATCAAAGATCAAATACCAAGTTTGTAGTCTAATTTGTTAATTTTTTTAGAAATTTAATTTCGCTCAAGAACCCATAACATTATGTAAACATCTCGAATGACGATTCGCTAATAATTTATAGTGGAAATTGCAGGTAATTATAATGCAATGAATGGTACAACGATAAATTATTAATTGACGCCAAATTTAACGAACGGAAATACATGTTTGTACACACTTCCTTTAGAAAAATATGAATACTAATAGTACCTATTGCTTGTAAACGGGGAATATTTCATTTTTTTTTTTTTTTTTTTTAACAATCTAAAAGGGTGACGGAAGTGCTTTTGAGCTAGAAACGTAAAACTTAATACGAACTTTGAAAGGCTGAAAGCATTCAGCAAGAAGGAAACAACTCATATCATAAGTGGCTGTATTACTGATGATCGATTGACATCATTCTGGTAATTAGTTTTATTCATGAATTTCATCGAGTTGCCCATTGTATACATTGCTCGTTTGAATAAAAATTTCACATTCGTGGACTTCATCGCGATGAACAGAACAAGCAAGTAACATAGTAAAGCAAAATATTATGCTGTTTACTTCGCATAGTGATGATCTGAACAAGAAGTTCAACATTGGAAGCTAAAGTATAGCATATATTCTGTTCCCAGTTTCATTTTATAGCATGATACAATGCTACTAAGAAGTAAATGCATACATTTACTTATATTCACAATTTTAGAATTGATAAAAAAAAACTTAAATTTAGAACAATTACTACATTATATTACTTACCCTAAGTTAAAAGCTCGCTCATGTTTGCAGTTTAGTTATCAAGTGATCAGATGAATGATGGTATCTGAAATTCGAATAAAATACCATTGAAAGCGATGTGATGTGAAAGTCAAAACAGATACTTTGCCTATTGAACTAGCAGACCGCAACAAAACAATGAAACGCAAAAAACAACCGAAATTCGTTAATTAGCATATATTGCTGAAATTTAAACAGGACGACTGATCCACTGATGATGTAATGTACAGAAACATGTCGTGATGGAACCGATTCTATTATTTTGATACTGATAACGTGACCGATTCGTTGATAAGGATTAAGATCCGGAATCGCTCCTGTTCAAAAAAAAAAATGGCAGCGATTGAAAATTTTTCTATTTAAAAAAAAATGTTTGTAATATTGTCAACGTCAAACATTAAATTAAAAAAAAATTTAGCGCAATTACAAAAATAAAATGAATTTTATTTACCGTAGATCAATGCTGTAACTCAAATGTTAGAAGACCTGCGAAAATCATTGAGCTTAGGCAATCATCCATATTCATATGCTTCATATATTTGAATGTGAAATTTAACCGCTTCGTCTGATTTTTGATCTAGCGATGAATTACACTTTCCTATTTATCTAAAATCAACTAAATATACAATCTTAATGCTCAGCGCTGCTTCATTACACAATGCATTGAAAATCGTTTTTTTCTGAGATGATTTATTCTAATTAAAATTTAAAAGGTGCATTGGAATATTATCATTACCGCCAAGTTGAAAACTATATCAAAATCATGTTTGTGTGTATTTATTGATTAATAGACAAAATTAAAATTATGACGTTTCTACCACGGATAGAACTCTAACCCAAAATTCGAATGAATTTCAATAAGAGAATAAATCGTATTTGACTTCATTAATACTCGTAAGTCTTACACTCTATATGAAGAAAGGAATTTTAAAAAACTACTTTATTTTGTCATTATTGATTTTTTTGATTGGAGTGCAGAAGTTTATTCTGCAAGTACATGATGAAATTTTTTTCTGATATAAATAACCACTAAAAATTCATATATGTGAATTTGTGGATTTAGCGAATATTAATGACCATAAGCAGATAGTTATAATGTTGTGCTTTCATGCATTCCACTAATGGTTAACAATAATTATGACAAATATTGTAACAAACTAACAAGATTTCTCATAGATAAGCAACACCGGTTGTTACTTCTAACATTTAATGTCTCGCATACATTTTCCAACACCACATGCCGTAAGTATATTCATTGTTTAAATTACTTATAAGATATAGAAGAACTGATAGGAATAATAAGGCATCAACGGCTTCAACTAAGTGTGATAAAGCGATTCAGTTCTATGATTATCTGATAAAGGAATTTAATTTGATACTTTTTACTGATGAAACTACCATACTGAAAAAGATTTTCGATTAATTTGTTTATTGATTGATTTTAATTATATGAAACTAAAAAAAATTTATCACTAATATGAACTAAAAATGCTACTGGAAATGAAAAAAAAAAAAAAACTTTGATAAACAATTTTCTTTTTTTGAAAGTTGGAAAACTTAAGTATTCATAATATACTCCAATCAAAAAAGAACGCATTAAGGGAAAATATTTAATCAAAAGAATTGCATACAAAACGCTATTAAAGTACATACGCATACCTACTTTACCTATGTAATAAAGTACAGTAAGTAAGTACTATGTACGTGGAAGTCTTCGAGAATATCGAATACCCCTGCGGAAAAAATAGGTATTCTGTACGTGTATTTGCAGATTGAAAATACAGTGTGTGCCAAAGTTATTATAATGTAATTAAAATAAAGTGATAATGAATCTGTGTACTCAATGATATAATCCAATGTGAACTGATAATTTTAGAAATATGGTTAAATAGGTTTATACGAATAGTAGTATTATGTCAACAACAATAAAAATACCGTATCACTTTCAAAAGCAATTGTTTAATTTTCATTTGTTTATGTTAGTCGGTTGATATATGTGCAAGAAATTACTTGCTAAAATAATTTCAGCATCGTGATGCACAATCACAATAATAATAACCCGTATACTTTCATTGCTCCTTTGATAAAAACTAGAATCATCCGTCAAACCCTTATTTTAATAACCCCTAGATTATTATTCGTGACGTAGTAATAATCGGTTACTGACCTCAGTAACGTTTTTCCTATTTACCCTGCAAAAAGGCTTCTTAATACTTAACTCTACCCTAACTTAGCAATCTTCTTTTCATGTCTATACCAAGTACCTACGTACACCTTTGAATTCCAAAGGCTGGGAACGGCTTTTACAAACATCTTTTTAACTTTATTTTTTTATTTTTATTATTATTATTTTTTTACTCCTTTTATTCTATATTAATCCTTCCCTTCGTAGTATACGTGAATTCTGCGCGTTCATGTTAAACTCCTTTTTGAAACTACACCTAGGGTTTTATTTCGTAATAACTTATCATCTTAGTATTTTCCGCTAGAGGTTATGAAATTTTAATCTTGCGATTACCAACTTGATCCTTTCTTGTGTAGAAATATAGGTATCTTCTGAATTTTTACGTAGGCACTAGGCAGCTTTTGCTCAACTTTCACCTTCCTAAACAATTTTTTGCTGTCTCTAATTGTGCTAGAATTTTCTGCGTATAATTATTTGAAAATGATTTAAACTTGGAATATTACCACATGAAAAAGCATTTGCCTATGTTACGCTTACAAACATTGATACGTACCCAGTTATGTATCTGAAATTCACAAACTTTTCCTTACGTTAATTATGAAGCATACCATTATACAGAGTGGTACGAAATATTGCCTACTCTTCATTCTTAAAGGCATCTAATAGTTGATTTTTTTCATACGCGTATTATAAAAATTCCACAATTTTGTGGGTACAGCACTTTGTATGTACTCAACTATTTTCGATAAAATTAATAAAATATGAAAGACAATTCATCCATTTAAAAGTTTATTGAATGTGTCAAATGATAAAGCAGAACAAGAAAGAAGAAAAAGTTCACAGGAAGATGAACACATTTAGAAAATGAAAATGACAAGAACAGTGCTACTTGTCATATTTACCACAAACATTACTTTTAATATCGCTACATTTAATGATGGTTGGCACTAACCATAAAGTACCGGACTCAAACGGAAATGTTGATTTTGATATTACATTTTGATTTTGTTTTGTTCAACTGATATCTCACTCGTATTGAATACTATTTCAAGAAAAAAACATTCATGGTGATTTTGTTATGTGTGTTCAATAGTTCGTAACATTTTTACATCGATGGTAATTTTTCAAACTATACAGCAATTTCAAAAACCATTCGATGCTTTGAAAATTATCTGTATTTTTTATTCATGTAATTTGGTATTTTTCGTCATTTGTTTTTCAATCAGTTTGCCTATAGTGCCCACTTCTTAGTCTTTGCTCTCAAACTTGAAGGTATGCAATGAACAATATTCGAATAAGCTTGAAAATTAAATTGCTATTTGTAAATAAAGTTGAAGGGTAATATTGTTGAATCATTTTTGTAAATATAATTTTCATGTTTGGATGGAAAAGCAAATAAGCTCAATTGTTTTCCATAAAAAGGGTCGGCTAAAATTATGAGTGAATATTTATGGTACATGTAGGTACATTGTAGGCGTACAAAGTACAAATATACCTTTACTCGCATATCAGATTTCTTTTTCATTATAAACATTGCGTGATGATCTTGTAATTTAAAAATTGCAATAGTTATTCAATTTTGAAATTTAATTAACAAATTTTATAATATAGAAATATTATTAAAATTTTTTTTCTTTGCTATAATTGTACTAAAACAAGGAGATACAGAAGAAACCCATGAATATGACGGTTCAAAATCATAATTGAATAAATAACCAGAGTTTAATCTTTTTTTAAGTATGAAACTTACTTTTTATAATTATTTGTAATTCCCACCATCAAATAAAAAATAGTAATATTTGAAGTACCCATAATAAAGGCTTAGTAATAGTAGCATCAAACTAAAAGTAAACCCTCATTACACAACATTTATATTTTTCTTTTCAGGTTTCAAGCAT
Organism: Ferrisia virgata; assembly: GCA_900060175.1. Taxonomy (NCBI): domain Eukaryota; kingdom Metazoa; phylum Arthropoda; class Insecta; order Hemiptera; family Pseudococcidae; genus Ferrisia; species Ferrisia virgata. The sequence goes on from FIZR01002805.1 coordinate 20,132, forward strand.
TGATGATTGACTTCATTTTACCTATTAAAAAAAAAAAAAAAAAAAAGAAGCAAGTAAATAAATAGCATGTAA
>FIZR01002808.1:0-31219 GCA_900060175.1 Ferrisia virgata
CGCAGCTCTCCAGGTCTTGGGGGGGGGGCAGCCATGAGCATTTAAAGTTTTGAGATAAGGTTGGATATGGTAAATTTTGAGCGTGGATAACTCGAAAACTATGCTAGGTAGAAATTTGAAATTTTTTCAGATGCATAGGGTCTTTGATAATCTTTAAGACGATTTTTTGAAAATCAGTGTTGCCATTTTTTTAAATTCCAAAAATCAGCTGGAAAAGTTGAAAAATCGCATTTATCTATGAAGAGGAGGCTCAAAAATTCTGAAAAAATTCTGCAAAGTACAACTTCGCACGCCGATTAACATATTAAAAAATCGAGATGCCGTTCTTTCGTATTTTCGATTTAGAAATTTTCAAAGATCGTAAGAAAATACAGTTTTTTTTTCAAACGTCGGAATTGTATAAATTGATTAATTGACCACATCCAACCTTACCTCAAAACTTTAAATGCTCATGGCTGCCCTCTAAAAAGATCTGGAAAGCTGCGATTCGCGACCTTCGAGGTCTACCCGACATAAAAAAATCAATAAAATCCCCGACCCCCCCCCCCCCCTTTGTGTACGAACTGACATGGAATGACTCACGATCAACACGCCAAATTTAAATCCTTCTCGCTCAATTGGGAGGAGAGATATGTAAGGAGCAAATTTATAAAATGGAAAAAAATCGCTCAAAAACTATTTTTTCGGAGCTGCGAGGAAGGCAGAGGGTGCTGAAAAGTCGAAATCTCTGAAAATCGCATCTAGCACCTTTACCGAATTTCCATATGAAATTTTGACCACCTCCCTTAATTTGGAAGGGTGACTGTGTCAGGTAAAAACTGGCAAAAGTGCGATAACCAAACCTAACCTGAGCAGAAAAACCACTTTTTCGGGGTCATAATGGGATGCAACGGGGCCCGAAAATCGAAATCTCCAAAAATCACATGCACAACCTCTACTAAATCTACATATTAAATTTAAACCTCCTGGATCATTTTGGGATGGTCTGGAGGGGGAGGGGGGAGAACCAATTTTTTTTTCGAGGTCAAAAATAAGGATACCCTTTATATCACCTCTTCTTTTTGGGTATCTTATACAACTGTAGATTCGCTATGTTTGTGATGTTTACCCCTGAGCACCCCCTTCTCCAAATTTGGACATGAATGAATTTTTAGCCAATGACCTCTCCACTCATATATATCTAATCCATTGCCAATTCTAAGCCAACAGGCCAAATCTGAACAATTTTGATCAGTGTTTAACCAAGTCAAAAATTTTAATAAAGAATAAATATCTGATACGCCCAAAAATGGTCTTGATGGTCTTCAAGGGTATCGAAACAAATTTAGTTGACCCCCCTCCCATTGCAGGCCAATGGATTATAAAAAATTAAAAATTGAAAAATTTGTATGATTGAGCCACAATTGGAAGGATATGTGTATCAATTTCTCTAAAAAAGTGCATTTTTTGAAAGTCAACACTTCCTCGATGGATTTCAACGTTCAACTTCTGGAATTTTTCGAAAAATAATTTTCACGATAAAATCGCATAACCTTGACATTTTGAACCGTGAAAGGACCACTAACTGGAAACTTCTCACGTATCTAAATCATTCCACAGAGGCCAAAACATGAAATTCAAGCTCGAAATATTTCTATGTGAAAAAATTATAATTTTTCATACGAACAGACCCTTGAAGACTGCACTTGGATACCTTATCTTCCATTCGATCGGATTCCATAAACCGCAATCAACCAATAAACATAACCCAGTAGCTCAGATTAAGAATACGAGATTCGCGTTCTTCAACAGTTCGCAATAATCAACCTAATGGTACACACTAAATGGTTCGTTTGAAGGGCAAGAAGAAATACAAGGGGCGAAAATGTGATATCCGGGTGCGGGAACCGGGGGGAGGGAGAGAGAGAGCTCTACAAGCGTATAGGTAACTTAATATTATTATTCTTTTCAACGTCATATCGCGTGTCAAGCGACAGTAAACTGAGAGGAAAAAAAAGCTAACGATTCCGAACAGGCTAATTTTTCGACGAGCACGGCGTGTTTAGGTCGTCTGACCAGCACATAAGGCGACGAAATTTCAATCGATAAACGGAGTAAAAAATGCCATTCGGGGGGGGGCGGTTAATTAACGTTTGTTAAACGTCTGACATTTTCCTTACACTTTATATCGCGAGTACGTATTGCCACATAGCTCGCGTACGTACAATACGCTGAATATTGAATACTGGCGGTACCTAGATTTACTCGTACTACTCTTACTGGTTGGTCATCGACGACGAGTCCGATAAATGGAAGGTAATTCCTCGCACACGCTTTTTTCCATTCCTCGTTTCGCACAACACAACGTGTCCGCGCGTGCATTCGACCATAAAAAGTGGCGTTTTTTTTTTTGTTTTTTTTTTTTTTTTGTTCCATTTCCCGTGAATTTTTTTTTTTTTTTTTTTTTTTTTTGGTTCCATTTCGCGTGAACTTTATCGTTCGTTGAAAATCACTCTGGAAACGATTCGATTAAATAAAAACTATACGTATACGCGATGCTGGTCCGCAATGAGGCGAAAAACAGAATAAAAAAAACGAAGGAAGCACCTCGTTAAAAATAATATATATTGCTTGATAATTACGGCGCACAGGGCGAGGCGAGGCGGTCCGGCACAGAGCAGCCCGGCGCGACGATGCAACAGACGTTACAGAGCAGCAACTCATTCTTCCTTCGTACTCGTACCTTAAATGATCTTCTGCTCGTCTCACTCTTGCTGGTATAATAAGATGAGCGTTGCACTTGGTATACACTACCACTATGCTACAGCAACCGTATACGATAATGAAAAACAATAAAACTCCCGAGACGCGATGTAACGTTCCAGCAAAGCTTTTGCTTTCCAATTAAAACAGTAGCTTCGCAATTACTCAACAGTATGATGACCATTTTATGGCTGTACGTATATAAGTATAGTATAGAGAGTCTGACAGCCGAGCCAAGCCGTTGTATCGTGTATTATCTACCATACCCTTTATACCTACCTACCTACCTACCTACCTACCTGCACACAACCTCATTCGTAAAGAACCCAAACGTTTTGATGGGCTAATCTGATGAAACGAAGTGTACCATACGTACGAGTTGGTGAGATTATTTTCTGGACACCTTGTGTATGTAATGTACCATGGTACAAGTATTCATTCGGGAATCACTTTAATTGTCTAAATGTGTATAGAAAGAATCGCTAGCAATGGAGCAATTAAAACGGCCGTAAAAGTAACTGAAATGGCTTTGATGATGACGATTGTGTTGTCTTTTTTTTTTTCATTCATTTTATTTTCGTAGAAACAAGCTGTATTCATATTGTTTCAACTACATACAATTTATATGTGCGACCCTGTTCGCCTGTTTCTCTTACCATCATTCATTTCAATGCTCATATTGTGCTGATTGCTTCTGTTCTCTCGTTCGATGATGTTTTATACGTATTTTCTGCTCTCTGCTCTTCGCCATATGTGTGCGGGTTCGTACCGAGTAAATTTCATTCGTGGTATAGTTAAGATGATGATATCTTCGTCATTGGGTTGTATTCCGATGTTCATTCGCATTACTTACAAAATATCAAAATCATTATGTACCTTTACCTCTATACACGACTACATACCACAACACTACTTATAACGTTTTAAGTACATTTAGACGTATATGTACTCGTAGTAAATTGGTCTAGTTTCAATTGATGCCTTATTACCGATTTGGTTATGCCCGAGGGTCCGTATACTTCACTCTCTTTCTGTCCATTACCAGCTCGCATTATGAGCATATATACTATATAAGTATACACAAACATGTACTGTGCTCTGCAGGCCAGGTAAGTAGGTAGATGCGCGTATCAATAGACTCGTAGGTGTTCACAAATCACCAGATGCCAAATTGATATTCGTTCTGTATGAAGAAGACGAAGAAAAAATGCCACGTATATCGAACAGTTGTTAACCGAGTTAAAGGAAATTGTCCACGAAGCAAACTACTTCTTGTGACAAGTATGCTCTTTACAATGTTCATGACTAATTGTATTCACAATGAAAAAAAATTCAAGACTAGCAATTGAGATCGAATCGATGAAAGTTGAGCTTGATGCTAATGAAAGTAGATTCATTCGATTTTTGTTTTTTTTTTTTAATGATGAAGATTTTGATATATAAATGAACAGAAGTTGAGGAGGCATGCGATTTGAGGGATGAAACAGTGAAAAATCAACACTCAAGAGTCTAAACGCGTGCACAGGTTGTATACCTTCTTAAACTTATACAGGGTGTTATATCTAACTGAGAATCCCCTTCAAATGGTAATTATGCAATAAATGTTTAATAGTCGATGCATGTTTGCTTGCCTAACCTTCAAATAGAAAGGGACAGAGATAGGATCGTTTGAAAAAGAGAAAAAAAGTTGAATACAACAATGAATTCAAAGGAGCGTATCTTTACGCCTTCAATTGGATGTTCCGGCAAACATACTTACATCGACCAGGTAAGAATGTGTAACACGAGTATTGGTTAAAAGAATTTTTATATATACGAAACCAGCAAAATACTAGATTTCAACCATTTAGGTCAAGAAGAGCTGAGGAGAGGCATAACAAGTTGACACTTTGCTCCTTCAATCTGCTGGCCAGACAACCATGATAGCAGATAACGGGTATGAGTAGCATAATTATTGGTTAAAGCGAGGTTCCCATTGAGATAGAACACCTTTTACAGTAGATTCCAGTTACTTAGGTAGAAAGGCGACGAGGAGAGGGGAGGTGGTAAAAATTTAACACATTACCCCTTCAATTTGACAGCTAAACAAACATGATAGCATATACCAGGCATGCATTGTAAAATTCTTGATTAAAGGAAAGTTCCCATTGAGACAGAATACTTTGTATACCAGATTCCAATTACTTGGTTGGAGAGGCGAGGGGGGAGGGGAGAGGATAGGATGGGGTAAAATTTGACACTATTTTCCAACGATCTGGCAGTCAAGCAAATATACTTACATTGGCCAGATATCAGTTGCATAGTCACTAGTTTGAAGGGGTTTCCAATAAGATAGAGCATGGTATATACTAAATTTCAACCGCTTAGAGGTAGTAATAAGGGGAAAAGAAGAGAGGGGATCAAAACTTTGACACTCTTTCCTTTCAATCTGGTGATCAAGCAAGTACACTTACATTGACCGAGTATGTGTTGCAAATTTACTTTTTTTTAGAGTCAAAAAGGTTTCAGGAATCGGTTTGATAGGACCCTTATTCGATGAAAAAACTGCTTTTAGGATACCAGATAAGACTTTTTCAAGGTGTATAAATTTTGAAAAAACAAAAACCGTCAATTTTTCACCACTTTTGTACTACCTTTTAAAATTTTTACATTACTACATATTTGAAAACTAAAAATATCGACCTAATCCTGACCATCTCCTCTCATTAAAAACTTTACACGCTGTACAAATTGAGAAATTTTTCATTATTGTGTTCCCTTTGAATACCTAATTCTGAACAATTTTGATTAAATATGTTTTTTGCGGCGAGCCGAGTAGGCAATTCTAATTAACATGCATACTACTGGTCGAGTGCTGTGATTGTCATGATTGACTAAAGTTTTTTCGCTTTGAGTAGATTAAAATTTGATAAACAATAGTTTCGTTAGGGAGATTTTTCAATTATTCACTACTTTCATTATCGACTGTTCAAATCACTATTTTTTCACTACTTTAACTACTTGTTAGATACTTTATTTAAAAAATTAAGTTGAAACATTTATTTTTAAACGCAATTTTCATGAAATAATTTTTTTCAATCCACACTATTTTTAAAACATGACAAAAACTGAACTTGCTGAATCCCCCACCCCTTCCACAAAGCTCAAAAGCATATTGATACCATCGATTTGGGCGATTTTTCTCGCATCAAAATGTTCTAGAACAAGCAGGTATATTTTGATACTGTACAAACAAATACTTCAGAACCGGAAAGGGTACAAATAAGCGAAAAAAAAGAAACGAAGAGGACTCAACTGACATGTCCTCCTCTATTGAATCCATCGAAAATCACATCTATAAGAGCTATTTTGGAAGCGTGATATTCCATTATATGCGATACTTTATCCATACTATTCGGCACATGCTGACCTACTTTTCCTCATGGCTCAATTTTCGAAAAAAAAAAAAAACCATACACGTGGTGCCTACCTATGAACTCGAAATGAATAAATAAATTGGGGAAAAAACTCATCCTTTCACGTACAAAACACCATCTGTCCCATTAGAAAAAAATTACACGTCACCTGAGCTGAGCCGAACATCCGATCAATTATTAAGATTCGTTAACGTCACATGTGTAGCACAGGAGGAAAAAAAATTCTCGACATTCGTTAACGAGCTTTTCTTTCCGATGGACTTGAAATGGAGGGTATTCGTAAAAGTTGCGACATTTTCATTGTAGTTATAGAAGGTATTCGAGTATACGAGTACAACTTCGATTTTGTTTTCGTATTGTTTCATTTTGCTGTGTGTGTATCTTTTTTTTTTTTTTTACTCCTAATGTAGTTTAAAAACTTGGTTCGGTTCGATATAAATGATTTGCTCAAAATACCCGAAACTTTTAGTTCCATGTCAAAGAGCGAGTTTAACAATTGGGAAATTTATAGCTGTTACGGGTACCTAGCTACCTAGCTACTCAGCTACCTAGGCCACCTCCATCGATAGTGGTTGGAGGTACCGAAAAGTAGGTATGACAGCGAAATAAAGTCGAACAGGGAGTATACAGAAAACAACAGCAAAACTGGCAAGTAATTTAGATTTCGTGTTAGCTCCACATCGTACCGTAGCGCGGCAGAGAATGACATATACGGGGCCAATGCGACTAAATCATTAATAAAGTTAGCTCCGAATTTGATTGATAGGTGGGTAATTTCTTCGTAGCTGGAGAACGAATAAAAAGTAACAACACGAATAAACGTGACAGTTGCGATGCAATATTTATTTTGCTTTAATGCCGTGTTTATGTCGATTTCTTCTTGTTTCGTCACGGGCTAATAAAACTTTAATTTTACCTCGATGCTGCCCCCTTCTCCCCTCACGCCCCAACCATTCGTTCGTATTGCTTGTTGTTGGAAATTTCTTAACTTTTAATTTGCGGTTTTCTTCTTCTTTCTAGTCTTCTTCTTCTACCTTTACTCCTCCTTCGATAACGTATCCACCACGTATATTCTACTTATAACTAGATAGGTATTATATCCAATTCATCGTGTTTTGTTTCTCTCCCTTTCTCTCTCAGTCTCGTTACACACAACCCCCCCGATGTCTATCGTTCTCGTTTATGTACTACCTTATTATATAACCCTGCACTTCAATGCCAATTCGTGTTTGACATTTGGAAGCTAAACTATTTGGCTTTTTTGCTCTTATGTTTCAATATAAGGCACCTATTGGCCATTTTTAGACGGATTTTTCTCGTTGACCAGAAGCAGACTATTGCGCTGCATCAATTTTTAACCCAGTAGAGAGAATACAAAAACGAATGAAATTAGCTTCAAGTGACCCCTATTAAAGGTCTTAATAACCAAAAGGTAGTTTGAAAATGGTACATTTACTCTTCGGTGAAATTCAACCTCTTTCAAGGTAGTTTGCAGAAAGCAAGGTGCACAAATGGTTCTATTTTTATGACTAAAATAACATTTTATACGATTTTCAAGCGATGAAATGTTCAAAATGAGAAATTAACCTCAAATTCGTGTTCTGCGCATCAAATTACCTGGATTTGGATACCCAACACGATAGCTTTGCATAAATTTTAAGAACTCAATTTTTCAACTGAATTTTTTTCACCAAAAGTTTACCAAAAAATTGAATATTACAAATTAAAGTAAAATAATCGTGTAAGGTATCGATATCAGGGTAATTTGACTCGCTGAATACGATTCTGATGTTAGTTTTTTCATTAGCCTGTAAATGGGCACATAAGTTGCACAAATTCTAATATTTTCACGACCACGGTAATATTTTATGTGATTTTCAAGCGATAAAGTGTTCAAAATGACAAACTAACCCCAAATTTGTGTTCAACAGATGAAATTACCTCGATTTGGATACCCAACATGATAGTGTTGCATAAATTTTAAGAACTCAATTTTTCAACTGAATTTTTTTCACCAAAAGTTTACCAAAAAATTGAATATTACAAATTAAAGTGAAATAATCGTGTAAGGTATCGATATCAGGGTAATTTGACTCGCTGAATACGATTCTGATGTTAGTTTTTTCATTAGCCTGTAAATGGGCACATAAGTTGCACAAATTCTAATATTTTCACCACCACGGTAATATTTTATGTGATTTTCAAGCGATAAAATGTTCAAAATGACAAACTAACCCCAAATTTGTGTTCAACAGATGAAATTACCTCGATTTGGATACCCAACATGATAGTGTTGCATAAATTTTAAGAACTCATTTTTTTGATTACAATTTTTTTCACCAGAAACCACTCAGAAAATTGAATATTCCAAATTTGAGTAAAATAACCGTGTAAGGTATCGATATCGGGGTAATTTGACACGCTGAATACGAATCTGATGTTAGTTTCTTGATTAAACCAATATGTAGACACCAAAGCTGCAAAAATACTTATATTTTCCAGACTAATACAATGTTTTATGCAATTTTCAATCGACAAATTGTTTAAAATAGCAAATTAATCCCAGATTCGTGTTCAGCACATCAAATTACCTCGATTTGGATACCCAACACGATAGTTTTATCAACATTTCAAAATTTCAATTTTTTTCTAGCCCCCCCCCCCTCCAGTCAATGAATATTCGAAATTAGAGCAAAGTAGCCGTGTAAGGTATCGAAATCGGGGTAATTTGACCTTCCGAACACGAATGTGATGTTTATTTTTTCATTAAACCCCATGAAATAAATCTTATCGAAAATTAAAGGGATAAGAGAGCTAAAACTTCGATGATGAATGTTTCTTGTCATATATTGTTTTTTTGAAACCTATTCAGACGAATCGAGGAGGTTAAAATTCGACACCTACTTCAATTAAATATATATTTAACAGCACATTTCGATCAATCAGATTAGCTATATCAACATACTCCGAAAAAAAAAAAAATCACACACAAACTCACTCACATTTGTACATGAATCCATTTATTCGCACCAAACGAGCGATAAATATGTTAGGGCAACATGTACCAAGTACCTACAACAAATACGTAGCTATAATTGAAACACTAGAACTATACAGAGCTAACGATATATCTGATACACAAGTCAGATAAGATCAATAACGTGTTGAATGTTGTTGTTTTTAGCCGAAAAAAAAAAAGAAAAAAAATTTTGCATTCTTTTCCACCTTTGGCCAACCACCAGGCAGCAAGCAATCTGAACGCATGGCATTCTCAAGAATCGCAGACGTGCATATAAAACGCATCAACCGTTCGAGCGAGCATCTCTTCACAGCCACTCAATAGACTGGAATCTGAGAAATCTCGTATTCCATTTTATTGAATATCATTTATCGCACACAAACACTCGCGTACCTACCTACCTACCTATCTACCTTATATACTTACGTATGTAAGTTATATAGCAGAATTCAATACCCATTTTATACATTATTTTTATAATACGTGTTTCTGTTTATGTTTGAAATGAAAGACAAACGCATATACGAGCAGCGACCGGGAAAAGAAGCGTAAGAAAAAAAAACATACTTTTCTCGATTTAACTCTCACACCATCTCTGGATCGTCTGCAAATTTAAAATATTCCCGGTACAGCTAATTTACCTTTAGCTGTTGAAAACCTTTCAACGAACGCGAACGTGTCTTTCTATGGCAATACGACGAGTAGACTCGACAATCGAACATCTCTTTCTATGTAGATGGCCAGGTTGCCCACACAATATTGCATAGCATTCGCTAGGTATTCGTAGATTTGAAATTTAATTTTTAAATACATCAAATTACACCACCCAAATCAACCGGTTATCAGCATATTACTGATTTGCATGCAACAATCGGTATAGAATTTGGCACATTTCACATTACTGACCATGAAGATTGATATTAGGTTTAAAAAAATTACAAAATTTTAATACACGATAGTTGGCTATTTTTGGAAAAAAATCATCTAATTTATAAAGAAAAAAATCTAAGAGTGAACCAATTCATTAAAAAATTCTATAAATTTAATCGAAAGTAAATTAAATTTAAAAATAATACCTATATACTTCCATACAAGCAGAAGCTACGTTATTTATTAGACTTTAATGATCCACGTATACGTCTCTACGATAGAGATTTCCCGATCATTGATATGATAAGCGACCTTCTAACCATCGAACACGCCTATTTATTTATTTCCAATTAATAGAAAATCATTCAATCTCACTATACAAACATACACGAGCATCGTGCTTGTCGTAAAAGACATATCATATACAGAGATATAGTATCCATGGTATAGATTCGAATATGTCACCGGATCGTTGGTATCGCATACAGCCGCAGACAACTTCATTAGTGGCATAGGTAGTGGCTTCTATTTTTTCTCTCATTGATGCATACAAGATACCGAGATACGAGTACCTCTCTACCTATAGGTACTTCCATACCACTTATGACCGAACAACAGAAGCGTTTATCGCCTTGTCGTTATTGTACAGTATCAGCCTCCGTGCGATGAGATAGATAAAATCATCACACGAATACATACTTGTATTAGTACATTACATATAGAGATATATACCGTAGACCAGAGTTTCGCTACTAACGAGCAATTATTACCTACTTCCCAGTTTTATAATTTATTACGCTCGCGTATAAATCGTCATAAAAATCCTATATGAAGCAATATCCTTCTCTCCGTATGTAAGCGTCGGGTCGGCCCTCTCTGCCCATTCTTTATCTAGTCAGCATCTTCGTCTATTTTATATTCTATTTCATTATTATGTTTTACTATTCGCGTGTGGATCAACTTCTGCCTGTAAACTTATCCGAGTAGTTCCCCATACGAATGGTTCGCACCGCAGACGATCGATAAAATTTAGTACATTTTAATTAAAAATTGGTCGAATACTTTTTTCCCTCTCAAATTACACGGTTAAGGCTGTTCATTTCTTCATCGATGAAAAAATCGTTAACGTTACGAACATTATGTAAAAAATTCGGCGCACAACTTACCTACATAATATCATACATAATGAATGGATTAATGGATAACAACGATTGCTTACCTATTGCATCTGTAAGCAGAACAAAAAAAACAATATAATTAGTTAGGAAATATTGTACTTACACCCGAGTTAAATAAAATTTGTACCATATTCGTCCCCATTTTGAGGCTCAATAATATGTATTACTAACTGATAATAAAGTATACGTATGGTTGAGCTGATGATTTCGTATTGTTAATATAATTTATAACCTATTGACCTTATTTTTGCACTTTCTCAACTAATTAATACGCGTATAGTATACGTAAACGAGTAATTGGAATGAATAAAACTGTTTTAATACGTAAGAAATGGAATGGAGGCGGAGCTCTGACATCATTGGTCCATCCCATTCATTATTTAATCGTTAATAGAAAGAATATTAATATTAGGTGTACTAGCTTTGCAAAACATCATACTCCCAAGCTAAATGCCTATCTAGTTGATATGATTTTTTTAATGCTGCTAGACACACGTAATCACCTGACTAGGCATATGAATGTATTCAAAATTCGTTGGTAGCCTATAATTGAAGTTAATAGACCGAAAAGTTCGGTCGATCGTTTTTATGATGGAAAAATTTTCAATTTTTATGCAATCAAATTTTTTTTTTACTTTTGAAACTTGAGCGAGTAGAAATAGATTTCTACTTAAATCATTCAATTTTTTAACCCAAGGACATAACCAGCAGGCAGGCAGGAGAAAAACAGGCGTACCTTCGGTTATAGCATTTTTTAAAACTCTCCATCACATTTTCATCCATTCTTCGGGAAAAGATCAAGTTTATGAAATTTTGTCAAAGTTAACCACGCTCTGCTACCATCTGAAATAAACTGCCTCAAATAATAATATAAGGAGTGGTTTTTTGAATAATTTACACATTACCTCCCCCCTTTCCCCTGAGAAAAGAGAGATTTTGACTATTTAAAAAAAAAAAAATGAATCCTAGTCGATGTATCTGAACTGAAGTTTTTAACCACGCTGTGCTACCATTTGGAAGAAAATATACTTTGTGTCAAAATCTTACACTTTAATTCTTTCTGATTGTCTGACTGATTAGGTGTTGGAAAAAATGCACTTTTGACCCTCGCACATTGCTTAATTTTTTTTTTTTTTAGCTTTTTCTAATAATTGGTCTTTATTTGGCCACCATGATTTATTTTTGTAAAACCACACAAATCAAAGTTAAACATGAATAAATTTTGGAAAAATCGATGCCTAAGTATCTCTTCAAAATTGTTGCGTACATGGGATGAAATGGAGGGAGGGAAGGGGGAAGTTGGAACAAAAATGTGAAGCACCGTTTCGATCTACATATTAAATTTCAATCACCTTAATCCAATTAGAAAAGAAAACGCCTAAAATTCTAATTTTTTGTAGTTCCAAGAGGTGACAGGAGAGAGTAGTCCGTTGTCCTTCAAAGTAATCTTGATTAGCCTCAATTTATATGAAATTTCCTTCTGTGTGAATTAGAGAGAAATTCAAACATAAACGATTCATAATTTCGGATGGAGGAAGTGAAAAAAAAGCAATTTCTTCCCCATTTAACTGTACCAAAATGCGGATTTTTGGACACACTGAAACATGTTTGATATCCTATCGACTTATTGAAATATTATTTTTGCAATCTCTCCTCCCCCTCCCCCTCCACTCACAGTTCAGTTCGGATTTACTTCCGGAAATCAGGCAAATGTGTGTTTTTTAACTTTAATCAAACCACAACACAATGACGGAATGTTCATGTTTTGGCCCACATTTCAGCGAAATTTAGAAAAAATAAAATGATTTTAAGTGAAAAAAAAGGTGCATTTTTCAATACTTCAGCACAAATTTTTTTAGATTTTACAAGGAAAAAAAATTTATAACATAATCATTTCAAAATTTTACTAAAATTTCAATATTCCCACCCATTTTCAAAATATTTTGAATATTATTTGAAAATTTAAAGAGAATTCAAAAGATTTATAGTCATTTGTAACCCTGCAGGAGAAAAGCCAGTAGTGGTGCAAAAAATCAATTTCCGTTTTTTTGATGTTTTGGGTCCTTGAACAGCTCCTCTTTCAGCCCAGCCTACTCCCATCCATCTGAAGGATCGTAAAGTACCTTATTTTTTCATTAGAAGCGAGGTTCTGCAGGCGTTCTACGGTGACTTTTCTCCCGAAAGGTCACATTTGTATGAAATTCAACATATATGAAAAATCTTTCGGCGGGCTGGCCGGCTAATTCACCATCAAGGAAGGGGACTTGACCCCCCTCTCACCCCCTTAAATCTACTCTCGTTGAATATCCATTTACTTAATTTGTTGGTAACTACTGTAAATGAAATGGCTCGCTTTTAAGGATACCTATTAAATCTACATGTCAAATTTCAACCTCTCAAGTTCAATCAAAAATTACCGAAAATCCATGAGAGGGGGGGGGGATGAAAATTCGGAACTTCCAAAATACATTTATTTCGAACCTGCACTGAATCAAAATGACAAATTACAGCCAGAAAGATCCTCAAATTGAGGAGGTGCAAGTCCAGGAACAGATTCTTAAATTAAGAAAAAAGGAACTGCGTCCTCCCCCTCCCCACTCATACTTTTCTTTCTAGTTGACCAAGAAGGTTGATTTGTGAATATTTTGTACAATTTTTAACACTCTATCGATTGGTTTAAAGAACAAACTCCTTCCGAGTTTCGAGCATGACTGATTTTTGACTCGAGATCATTCCCAATCGTATACATTTAATCTATCACCAATGTAAGCTCACTCATCAAATGATTTTAGCTTTGGGAAGACTGGAAGGAGGGTGAACTGAATAGTCTGAAATTGACATTTTAGGACTGCGGATCAAAATTCGTTGAAATGCTCCCTCTCTCCTGAACCCTTTCCATCATCCATAGGTCAACCAGACCTTAATATTGTGAATAAAATCGATAATTATTACGTATTAAAAATTCGTTCTTTATGGGAAATCTAATACAACACTTCATAAATCCATCAAAAATACGATCTCAACACTCGTCTAACCTATACGTTAATATTTTCAACAAATAGTATTAAACCATGACATACATAAATCGTATACACTACAAACGCCACAATAATTGCTATACCCAACTGTTAACACTTTTCTACGATTGATGTAGAGGAGAAAAAAAAAAATAAAAAAATTAAAAGGTAAAAAATATACAAGTACCAAAACACATTTGAATGTACGCATGAGACACAACGTTCATCGGCCTTATCGAGCACAGGGTTTGTGGTTGGCTCTAGCTCTCGATAATAATTACCGAATCGTGTTCAGTTGGAATAATTTTAATGGATAGAGCAGTCGTACAACTCGATGCAACTCATTCACGATTTTAATATCGGTTAACAGTTGGTCGAATACGAGTTTGATTTTAAAACAAATCACCGTGCCACGCCATTATACATACACCAGTTTACGTGTGTACGTATATTTACCACATTAAACACACACGTCTGTTATGGTACATGGCTGTACGAATGGCAGATACAACGTGTAGTGTGTGTGAGGCTGCGAGTGCAGTTTTAGCATGGATGGATTGGATATATGTATGCGTATCTATAATTCTTACACACGTAGGTACTATAGGTATATATATATATATAGGTATAGGTACTAGAGAGAGCGTAGTATAAAGACAGATAGAATATACTCGTACTCCCAGCAACAGTCGGAAGATGCTATCAAGGATAACCATAAGTAGGAAAAACTGGTCGTCAATGTATAATCGTATATATCGTACAATTGCCAATAACAATCGCATTTACATCCATTTTAAATATAGGAGGAATGAGAGAAGCAGAAGAAGAAGAAGAATAAGAAAAAAAAAACCTTCATCTCTTCTTATAGTACATTTTTATATATATATATATATATAGTTTATATATGTATATAAGGTTTCGACACTAAAGAGAGCCTGCGCGTTTGCCGCTTCATATTAAAATTCTAATCGTCGATGATTATAATGTAAAAACGTACAGACCTGGAAGGTAAAATTACGAACCGGGGAGTTGACTTACGATAGGACGTAGTCATCACGTATTAATGAAACATATAATGGATATGCAGCAAGCAGCGGTAATGTTATCATAATATTAATGGACGTCTATCCATTAGCGGCCATGTTTACCACTAACGTAAGGAGCGATAACTGTTATTACACTTATAAATTAGATATAGAGTTTGTGTTCTTTTTTCTTCTTATTTTTTTTTTTTTTTTTTTCGTACGTACGCGTATGTGTTTTTTAGTTTTATTTATTATTTTATTATTTTTTTTTATCCAGCATAGGTCAATTTTTTACCCCAATGATATTCCATCTTCGAAACTTGATGATTTTGCTATTTAAAATGAACTTTGCTAACTCCTACGAGATATACACCTATCACCTTTCGTATGTAATAAAAGCAGTTATCTGCTTGGCAACGATTTACAAGCACCAGTACTTGGGTCACTTTTTGACCACATCGTTCGTAATATCCAAAGTGTTTAGAATTACGTTGTCTGATGTGCCAACAACAACAAAAAAACTATCCGGAAATGAATACACAGATCTGCATACTTATCGGATAACGATCGAGTTCGTTTGTTTTCTCTCGCCTTCGAAATCTTAGCAAACGATATTTTTTTTTCAATTACTTGTTTGTGCTAAGACCATGTACGAAGAGTATTATTTTGTTTGGCCAATTGTACGACATGCTTAATACAGCGCTGCTGCGGGTTAATTAAGGGTAATTTGTATGTACGAGATTTTGGCCGGCGTGTCTGAGGAGACGACGACGACGACTGGTGTGATTATCTTATTTATGGTCATCGGAGGATTTATTTTTAGGCGTGTGTACGTCTACGACGACCACCATCGCAGCACATGGACACGAGCATCATAGTTACACGATTCGATAAGCTGATTTGAGGAAACCTAGTTCAAGGTCGATGTCGATTGATGTCACCAACAGCAACGTGAACGTTGAAACAGCACTATGATAGTAGTGTCAGCTGCAGGGGGTGCTGAGTAATGCTTGTTATTTTATGGGCACGATGTTCGAATCAGTTGTAATCGAGCTTATGACCGAGATGGTGGTGGGATAAAATCGAAGTAGAAGGTAGAAATTGAAATGGATCATACGTCTCTGGTACCCTTTTGCCGAGTACTCTTCATGTGCAATTTTAGTACTCCTCGTAACCCTCACGAAGCAGTGATTTTTTTTACCTTTAATTTTTTACACTATCCATAGTCCATAATCTATGGACAATATATATGGCAGTAATATCAACACATTCAACATTGATTTGTTTCTGCCATATGCGGATTTTCACCGCTTCACACGTAGTAGGTACCAGGTACATATGTACACTTTGACAAGTTGACAATTCTCACACCAATCGACCGAGAAGATACGTTATCAATTCGATAAAACAATCTCTTTCTAT
Organism: Ferrisia virgata; assembly: GCA_900060175.1. Lineage (NCBI taxonomy): Eukaryota > Metazoa > Arthropoda > Insecta > Hemiptera > Pseudococcidae > Ferrisia > Ferrisia virgata. Next base: position 16,690 of record FIZR01002808.1, read on the forward strand.
CTCTCACTCACCCCGTTGATGTTGCAACTATCGGCACCGACATCGGCCATATTTCGAATGATATAATGTAGCGAGATAGATACAGATAAAGAGAGACAGACAGACAGATAGGCAGACCGAGATACAGAGAGAAAGAGAGAGAGATGCTGATGATGATGAGCCGTTCGTCCGCATCTCTATTCATCCTGCTGTTAACTGGTTGAAAATATTCGTAACGCGGTGTTTGCGCGTTCGTCTCGCAGAGAGCGAGTTGTTTTTTCGAAGGCAGTCGCACTCTTGGCAGACGATAAAGAATTTATAGACTGTATAGGTGAGATAGCTCGAATGGAAGTCGGGAGATGTTGCATTATTATCGACCAAAGAAGAAACCAGTTTCCATCGTGTATTATTATATCCATCTCCGTCGCTCACACCTTTTTCTTTCGCATTTTTCTGCATCGGGCATCGCATCGGTTCGTACACTCCGTATTTATATACTCTTTTTACTCGCATTGATCGCTCCCAGTACTGTGTGCGAGTGTGTTATGTGTTATGGCCAGCTAGTGCAGCCTATACAGTTCTTCTCTTTATCAACCGGTCGCATCTGCTATAACGTTATTCGAATTCTGACATTTTTTTTTCTTTTTTTTTTTTTACCTTCTTCTTTTCTTTCTATCTGCGGATTTTTTTCCTCTCTAGCCTTTTTTTTTTTTTTTTCAAACTCATCTTTCTTCCTCGTTTTCACAAGCACTTTCGGTTCGCTGTACACCTCTTTCTATCTCGCTCTAGTGCATTTCGCATCGTACCGAGTATTACTTCATCGACAGGCTTTACTCTCTACACCTTACCTCTTATCTATGTATTATAGGTACGTTACGTATTTGATGTGCTTTTTCGTCGCCGCCCTGCACAACAATTGCATTTTACGACATTGTTAATTTTTACGAGTCTGCATATTGGCTTTTTATTCCTTTCAACGTCGTATTGCCCCGTTACTTCACTAGCATTCGTTAACAAAACAATCTCATTATCGCTTAGCTCACCTATACCATATTACGTTACTTTCAACCTAAGTACAAGTCTAACCTGTGTGTGCCCTTTTGCACCTTCGGGCATTTATTTCTCCCCTCCCCTTCCCCCTTGCCATCCACTCATTCTTCTTCTACGTAATATACATATAAGTAAGTAGCCGTAGTTCAAATCACCACGATGAGTATATACAGCTTCTATTTTACGACGCGTACGTAACAAGTATAAAGTACGCTGTATGGTGTGCTTTGTTTCGGCAAACGTGTTGCCAATGACTATCTTCGCGTGTCTTCGAGCCATGTGCAAAACGTCAATTTTACGCAATAGCCGTATAATTAATCGACAGATGCACAGTGCAACTGTATAGGCTTACTAAGACTTATTTACAATGTGAAAATATCACGGTTACTAGCGCTTTGTCATTTTATACCCCGGAAATCGCGACCAAAAGTAAAATAAACATCGAATTCAGAATCAGCGCCGTTGAAAACCATTAAATCGATATACATGACGTTTTTTTATCATTTTTTCAACCGTTGACCACCCCTTCGTACTTTTACTACCCCCTTCTTAGGTCGAAAAATTTCAAAATCCAAAAATTAGCAATGTTAATAACTCGAAGCATACATTAACCATCAAAGTACATTATTCACGAATCAATTTCAGTATTGAAACCGAAAAATAGCACATTTTTATAAAACTAGACGAAGAAGTGGGGATGAGGAGGGGTTAAAATGCAAAAAGTGATAAAAAATCTTCACGTATATCGTTTGTTGGGTTTTGGAGTATGCCGAATTCAAATATCACATTCATTCAGCAATAAGAAGCTCCTTTCAGGAGTAAATGGCTGAAAAATATTTTTACTTAAGATTTTTCATAGTAATTCAATACTTATCAATGAAACTACATATTCTTTATGATGAAACTTTCTTCTTCTTTTGATCTTATGTAAGTAATATAAAATACCAAGGTACAAAATGACTCCTACAAGTACTCTTATCTATCATCATATTCAGCAATAATCAAACCAAAAATCAAAATAAACACGAGATTTGGAATCGGCACATGTGAAAAACACAAAATCGATATATACGACGATTTTTTTATCATTTTTTAATTTTTGATCTGTCCCTTTTGACCTTTCATTGCCCCCTTCTTGTGTCCAAAAATTTCAAAATTCAAAAATTGGTAAAATTGATGACTTGACACGTACATTAATCAATGAAATACATTCTTCACGAATAAAATTCAGAATAAAATACAAAATAATACATTTCAACGATATTTGCGAAAGAATTGGCGGTGGGAGGGGGGGTGGGTGTTGCAATGCAAAAAAGCGATAAAAAACCTTCATGTATATCGTTTGTTGGGTTTTTGAGTGCGTGGAATTCGAAAATGGCGTTCATTCGACAATTAGAAGCTCCGTTTAGGAGTAATCATAATTGCAAATTTTTTTTACAACTTTTATCCAATTTTCAATTCAATAATTTCATACTCAATGAAATCCCACGCTCCGAATGATAAAACATTGTTCTTTTGCCGATCGTATGTAAATAATACGAAATAACATTCCGTATAAATGGCCTGGCTGTAATATGAAAAGAGAGAGTGAAAAAAAATCACGTTTTTTTTCGCCACTGTAGAATAGGGTTTGCGTGCATCGGTAGGTATATTACAGCACACCCAGATCAGATCCGTGTCTTTCAACACGACGTATCAATTATGAGGCTATTAATTTCCACGTTTTTTTTTTCTTCTTCTTTACTACTCAACTCCTCGTCTTTACTATCTTCCTTGATAAACGGCTAGCTGTTTGCACGTTAGTTCATCTGAAGAATGTCGATGACAGCACCTACATAAAGATACGTACGAGATTGTATACGAAATATTTCTAGTGTCTTTAGGTCATTGTCGAACTCGAGATGTATACAAAATGCACGAATGCAGTACCACATACATTTCAATTGCCCTATTTTCATACACATACGCACACACGATTAGCTCGTCAAATATTGCGTAAACACGCGCTGGCGGTGTTGGTGTTGGTGTCGGTTCTTCGTGGTCGTCGTCGTCGTACTCGTATCATGAATCATAATTGAACGGACGTGTAGACAGATTGATTCGAAGATTAGCAGTCGAGCCAGCCACCGCCCCCCCCCCGTCTTCTTTGGTAACTGGTAAGAATCAGCTTCCTAATAATCGCGCATCCCTGAGAGAAAAAACGGAAGTCGACCTTCGTCTACATAAAGCCAACAATTTCTACTATTAACGCATCTCGAAGACGCGATCTACTCGACGTGTAAATCAATAGACGAAAGAGAAAGGGAGCAAAAAAAAATCCGAATTCCAAGTTATTCTATAGGGTTTTTTATACGTGCATACGATGATGATGATGATGATGGTGATGATAATGAAGATGATGATATTTTACAGATGACTAATGAGTACATAAACGAACGCGTCCTGTACACATTTTTACCATCTAGAATCGATATCCTGTCCGGATTACTATATGGCTTAAGTGGCAGAAGCATAGCGACGATTTGGCCTCCGTCCAATACACAAGTAATTGATACACAATACAGTATACGCAACAACCAAATGCTAATCAAACTGTTCGCGGATGATATGGAAGGTGAGGCGAGGGGGGGAGGGCGGAGAAGGAGGAGAGCTTTGAAATTTGCCACCATCGAAGCAGTTACATCATACCCAAAGAGTAGGTATTATAGCAGCTATACTATACTCGTATTTGTAGGTACCTATAGAGCTGGAAAGTGTGCAAAGCGTAGAGAGGGCTTAGCACATAAGGCAGAAGAGAGGAAAGGACGGAGGCAACGCAACGTATTACATATAGAAAACAAATCACGCGATAAACGATTCCCCGTTTGCATGTTTAATACACCACACGAACGAGCACACAGATACGAAAACAATAATATAAATATGTAACGTGCACCTATACACCGCATAGAGGTAACTACGTGTACAACTTGCTTACATAATAATAAGCCCATAGCAATCAACGACCAGCCAAGCGACCACGACCAGTGGATTATCATGCGAATCTACATACGTATCATGTACAAACCTCTCTCTTAAGTACACAAACAAAATCTAATACCAATGTATCTATCTATCGCGAGAGTTGGCTTCATCATCAAATAAAATATAGAAAAAGATCCGCGCCAGGCCGCCGCGCGAACCAGCACGCCATCCGAATAAATTTCCTATAAGTATGGGTACTTCGAATACATCATATATACTCACTCGTATACTAGTATACGAGTATTTGTGTGTGCATTTATATAAAGATGAACGTGCGTCGTAGTTAGCTAGGTATGCCTATAAATAAAATCGTTCATTAGTGGACCGAGCCAGGCTTTTAACCTCTCATCTATCGAATAAAGTTCAAAAAACCGCCTATATTATATGTGTTCTTCTATCAACCTACTAATATGCCTACCTTAGTACCTACCATAGCTAAGTCTGGGTGTATTATAATAAGAGTCATTTAACCATGTGTCGTCTCGTCGCTCACGATATTCCAAGTACATAGTATGCCTATCCGTACTTGACACATGGTTCAGAAAATAGCAGAATAAAAAAACCGCACAGAGAAGATTCGAGGTTGCCAGCAGTGCGCCGGATAAGTTCAATGACTATACGCTATTTGGACGAGTGCGGCTACAATAAATGCATACTAACCTAGTTCACGCTTTAACGAGGTTTACATTATGTCAAATGTCTTGCAGGTACGTACATCTGCGTTTAAAAAAGAAACAAGAAACAAAAATACTACACACAATCAACTTCCAAGTACTTACATTCGTAGCCTTATCAATAATACTGGTGTGTTTGTGGATCATCGGCATGATCCATGGTTGGTTTTATAAAAATTTCGTACATATAAGAGAATGGAAATTGTTTGGGAGATTTCTTTCAACAGGTTTTTTTTAAAAAATCAATTAGTGACTAAAATGAATATTAAATTCATTGCTCTATCGAAAGGAAAAAGTAAAGATTCGAATTTAATGCGTCGTGTTGGAAAATCTCAGTATTGCGGAAAAGATGGAGGGTAGGGAGGGGACAAGAACAGTCTTGAAACGCGATACAAAGAACATTGGATGAAATCTTACACATCACAATCACAAAGTTTAAATCAAAAATTATTTAAAAGTGCACAAAACATTTTTTGGGGGGGATTTCAGAGTGGTAAGACAACCCCCCTCCCCCCAAGCATCTGCTACATTTTTAGAATAGTTAAAAAGTCCTAATGATTTAGAAATTTATTAAAAAAAAATTTTTTTAATATGCTCAAATCAAAAAAATAACCTCAGATTCGTGTTCAGCAGGTTAAATTACCCTGATTTCGACACCTTACACAATAACTTTGGTAAAATATCAAATACTAAATTTTTTTTACCTAGTCGAACCTTTTTTTCATAAAAGGCTGATAAAAAAAATTGAATTTTCAGAATTTAATCAAAGTTATCGTGTAAGGTGTTGAAATCAAGGTAATTTGACCCGCTGAACACGAATCTGATGTTAGTTTTTCAATTTGATCATTTTTTAATTTCAAAATTTTTGGTACTTTTATAGACTTTTTATCGTGTTTAATTCATTTCCAAAAATTCTTCAACATACTTTTCATTCAAATGCATGCATTACCTCTTGAATCAATTTTCTCACATTTCTAACATTTTTTTCAATTTTTACCGACTGAAAATTGTCAAATGAGAAAACTAACCCCGGATTCGTGTCCAGCGAGTAAAATTACCCTGATTTCGATACCCCACACAATAACTTTTGCTGAACCTTGAAAATTCAATTTTTTTTCTCAAAGGTCATAAAAAAAATTCAATTTCCAAAATTTAGCAAAACTCATCGTGTAGGAGGTGGAAATCCGGCTAATTTGACCTACTGAACCGGAATCTGAGATTAATTTTCTCATTTGGCCATTTTCAACTTTAAAATCACTCAAAACTAAATTTTATTCGCAAAAGCATAAAAATTTTTGATAATTTTACAAATTTTTCATCACGTTTGGTTACTTTTCAAAACTTTTCAGCATATTTGAACGCATCGATTGGATACTTCTTACATCAATTTTTTCACAATTCCACAATTTTTCTTTTTTTTTTCATTTTTACAGAATAAAAATGGCTGAATGAGAAAAACAACCTCGGATTCGTGTTAAGCGAGTCAATTTACATTAATTTCGACACCCTACTCGATAAGTTTTGCTACATTTTGAAAATTGAATTTTTTTACGACCTTTGAGAAAAAAAAATTGAATTTTCAAAATTCAGCAAAAGTTATCGTGTGGGGTATCGAAATCAGGGTAATTTTACCCGCCGAACACGAATCTGAGGTTAGTTTTTCAATTCGACCATTTTTGAACTTTGAAATCACCAGCAACTATTACTTTTTTTACAAAGTGCAAAAATTTTAGGTAATTTTACTGATTTTTCATCAAGTATGGTTAATTTTAAAATTTCTTCAGCTTCTTGGATCGATTGTTGCACATTTTTACTACTTTTTCTCCACTTTTAACTACCAATTTTACTCGATTTCTAGTCACTGTTGCATCTGATGAGCGAAAAATACGGACGGAAGGGGGAGGGGGGTTTTTTACCCATCAAAGCACATTATCTACGTATGGTTACATCGATATCTAATACTCATACGTTTTGGCAGCTCGATCCGTAAATTTCAAAGTCAGCTTTCATCATTCTATCGATTTCATAGCACCTCTTTAAAATGATTATTACAAGCGATATTCTCTCCACATTTCAACTCTCGAAGTACAGGTAAGAAAAAAAAAAAAAAACAGAACCGATCCGATCTGTCCAACATTCGGCAAATGGGTAAGTAAAAAGCAAACGATGTTATAAAACATACGAACACGAAATATCAATAAAAACTGGTGCTGGGACCAAGCCACGCTACGCAGAAAAATCAAACATCTTTTCAACGTATTGACTAAATAAGCAAGACGTACATATCTGATCGAAGTTGTTAAGAATGATAATTCGTTAAGCACGTGGTCTCGTTCGTGTATACGATGGCTGGTTATGGGTAGTATAGGCACCTATAGTAAGTTTGTAACAGGTGGAAAGTGTAAAATTAATTTACAACTTGACTGTAAAAGTTGTTCTTATAGGGCAACATTCTATACCTATATGTGTTGCGTATCTGTAGGTACGTATATATGTAAGACGACGACGATGATGACGACGAAGGGGATTCGTATACGTATACTACTACTATACACATATAATACAGTAGGTAGGTCTATAGCTATACGTATACGGTACATGGCATCGATAATCCGCAAGATACCGTGTGTATTGTATAATAACGCCATCGCCAGCGAGCATCAGCAACTCCCAAACATGTAATGTCGCATCCGGCGGAACAAAAACTCTCCCTAATTTGTGACATCATAGTACATATATATACGTATATATACATATAGCATATATTAAAAGTAAAATGTTTTTTTTTTTTTTTTTATAGTACAGGTATACCTACACATTAAGAACAAACAAATAGAAATTTTCGAAACAGTGAAAACAAAAAAAAAAAATCATCGTACCAATATCAGGCATATTTTTATACGTACAAAAGGTACGAGGGGAAAAAAAAGCTAACGTACTCTTTAGCAGGTTAATTTTTAGCTAATATGAAAATTCTCAGCATTTGACTTCTGCTTGTAGAACCCTTTGTTCGCGTTAAGATATTATCAAAGTAGTATGAAAAAATTATTCTATTATCTTAACGCAAACTGGCATCCAAAGAAGGGCCATCTTCCATTAGGTATCAAGACAAACCGCAATCAACTCTTTTAGAAATTACCGACGATTCATTTAAATTCATGGGAATTACTCTCTTTTCATCGACCACCAAGCCAGTATACGTACGAATAAAAGAGAGAGACAGAGAGGAAAAAAAAACTTAACCACATCTGTCGGAAAGTTAAACAACTCGCCCGCATAGTACACAATAAATTTACTAATTCGACCCAATGGAGGAGGTCCTTTTCACCATAACTTTCAATATGCAACCGTACAATACAAAACAGTCTTATAAACTGTTAACTATACGCTGTAATGGTTTAAAAGATTCATTTCACGAGTTCACAGAATCATTCAAACACCCACAACTGACTGGCATGGTAATTAGCAACAGTTGATGAAGCTCTCTACATGGAAACGGAATCATCGATTATTTACCAAGTCGATAATGCTAAACAGATACGTATACTTTGTGAGATGGCCGCATTAATAAATCCATATTATACCCATCCAACTTTACCATAACATATCGCAGATAATTTTTTTTTTTTCTTTTTCAAATGTTCATATATCGTATAGTTGGGTACATAGTAGTACAATATAAATATATCGTATTAGTTATATAAAATTTGGCAACTGTCAGAAATTTATTATTAGGCTAGTACGAGAAATATCGAAAGTTATATTCCGAGCACGTATTTAGTAAATTATACTTTATTATTTTTTAAGTCGATACGATTTTCTTATTTCTGTAGCGTTGAAAATTTGAATTAGCTAGGTGACCTCGTAAATTACCAACTCTCTCGAAATATCGTACACCATCGTACCCGCTGCTATGTACCTATTTTACTCACACATGCATCATACATTGTATTGTACTGTACTGTACGTGTGTATTTGAAATATACGAAAACCATAGTCTATATAGTCTGTTAGGCTAAATATTCGAAACATTTCGAGCCGAATACACTGCTGCGTTCGAAGTGCTGCGAAGAATGGTGTAATACATTAAACGTGTGTATTTTAAAACAGAGAAATTTTCCCTCTCACCCTTCGTACAGCTTTTACCACATTAAACTGGTATACGTGGAATATTAAAATCACGGAGTGAGCTACACAGCTACAGAGAGTTCAACCCTTTCGGTATTCGGCGACTCTGTATATAAGGGAATTCGACCGGGGTACGGGAGCGAAAGGGGCCAGCGAAGCGGGGCTTAAAATTAACCTCAAAAGTATTTAAAGCATCCATCAACAAACCGTGTTACTCGAATGAATTTTGATTCTAGCGGCGAGCGTCGTCCAACCCACAAACATTTCTAACCCATTAGAAGAGGGATTCCCTCGGCGTAGCGGCTTGCCCCTCTTGCCTATATTATACCAGTTTTAACATCGGTAATGAAATAAAGTTTGCCATTAGAGATAGTCTCCCTACCGTGTTCGGAATTAATAACATCAACCGGGGATATACCAACGCGCACACACACACACACACACACAGCACTTGCACCACCGCTTTCGCCTCCTCACACGAATAAATTTCTATTTCGTGTACCGTACGTACCCCCTTTTTTTCTCCCCCCCCACCACCCCGTCACTATATAGACGAGTGGTTGCCAAATTTTCATTTAAAACGACGACCTATTATTACGTAAATCATTATCGAATTGACAGCGTAGTCGAATTTTTCATTTATAAAATTACTTTTTTTTTTTTTTTTTAATATCTTTACTCTTTTGAACGAACGAATCAATATACACGAAGGGTGTGAGAAGAATGCCCAAGTAGAGTATTTATATAATGTAATCAACGAGCCGACTCAAACCGTGATTTATTTGGGCGGTGATCAATTTTTTCATAATGGTCAGTGGCGTGCTCGTGTTTAGAAAACAGGCAAAGGTTGATGCGATAAAAATATCCACCACTTGTTTGACGATTGAAAAATATACACGTACGTGTTTAAATCAGCCTGCGAGCAGGATAATCGACAGAATAAAGAGGGGTGAAATTTAAGATATGTATTCCAAAACCCACAATATTCTCGATAGGGCAATAAAAAAAAAAAGTCATGCGAAATTTTCCTCACAACACCAATAAGGCAAAAGAATCAAATATCAAGGCTTCACTGAAAATTTCTTTTGAAGGCACCACCACCACCATGAAATACATCTCGTCCAAAAATAACGGTAAAATTCTGGTTTTGGGACAAATTTAGGGCAAAAGACTGGATCAAAATTGAAGCAGCTCAAAAAGTTCATGAATATTTCAAGCTACTCAACCAACCAGGTTGAAAATCAAACGCTGTATGCAAGTCTATCCACCTAAAGCGAGTGAGGACGAAAGAGGGAGAGGGGGAGGGTGACATTCGACAAAAAAAAACAGACATTATTGAGCACATCAGATATTCAATTTTATTAGCCTGATTTTCTAGGTCATATTGCCAATGAAAACTAGGCTATTATAGGCTATCGACCTACGGGGATTGGATGTGGAGGAAAAGGGGGGGAGAGGTATCAACGAAATTCGTTTTGAGGCCTAGAAAACCATTGAGACAATTTTTGGCAATGTTAAATAACTCCTTTTAATCTTTCTCCTTCTCCCTTGCTCCTGAAACTAAAAGTTGTTTGATCAGCTCAAATACCAACCAAACTGGATCAAGGGTAATAGGCTTAGTTCGGTAGCGAATTCGATATTTTTGAGTTTCGGAAAATGCTAAAATTTTAGCTAAAGAGGTGCAGAGATGCTAAACTGGAAAACGTACTAAAATTTCAAACCAATCGATAGAGAGTCAAAAGTTGTGCGAAAAAATCCAAAAATCAGCCTCGCAGGTCAATTACGAGAGGAAATACGGTGGTTTTCTTCCATTTGACGCTGAAAAAAGGCTGCCCCACGCACATCTCCCCCCCCCCCATAAACCGAGGACGTGAAATTTGGCAAACTCATTTAATAGAGGTTGTAGATACGCTTTTTTGGAGTTTCAACTTTTCACCCTCATTGCACCCCCCCCCTCGCAGCCCCGAAAAATTGGTTTTTAAGACGATTTCTCCCATTTTCCAAGTTTGTCTCACGCATATTTCGCCTCCAAAATTGAGTTAGGAGGTCGAAATCAGGCACGTACTTTTAGCAGAGAGATCCTAGATGCGTATTTTGAGAATTTCAATTTTTCACCCTCATTGCACCCCCTCGCAGCCTCGAAAAACTGATTTTTGAGGCGATTTCTCTCATTTTTCAAGCTTGTCTGACGCATATTTCGCCTCCAAAATTAAGTTAGGAGGTCGAAATCGGGTACGTACATTTAGTAGAGGTCCTAGATGCGCTTTTTAGAAGTTTCAACCATTCATCTCCATTTCACCCCGTCACAGCATAAAAAATGTGATATTTTGAGTGGTTTTTCTCATTTTTTGAATTTGTTCAACGCTTATCTCCCGTTCAAATTCACGTAGCATGTTGAAATTTGTTATGTAGAATTATTGGGGTTACAAAATATGCTCTTGAGGGGGGGGGGGAGGTGAGTTAACTTTTCAGTCTCTTTGTATCAGAACGAAGTCGCGAAAAAATAGTTCTTTCGGACTGATTTCTCTTCTGATTTCAATTCTTTTCAAATTGTACCAATAGGTTGAAATTTGCCATGTGCAGAAATTACATATTGAAAAATCGAAAAATTATTTACGTAAAAAAATTGCTCATGGAAAAATATCGCCATCTCTGCTACAATAGAAAGATTAATTTTAGGTGCTCTCTGAAGGTAGCTTTTGATTTTTTTTAACTCGTTCATATTCCTTTGTAATTCGGGGGGGGGGGAATCCTTTTTCAGTTTCTTTATCAACATCGATATCTTCTGTGAGAATTTCTTTTCAACAATTTGACACACTTGACACAATGAAATCATCTAGCTACCTACTACCTACGTAGTTGAAAATTGTGTCCTAAAAATGTTCCTACAATGCCTGCCAATTCTTCCATCATGACCAATAAAATTTCGAAAATGGGAACGATTTGCGAGCTCAACGAATCCTTCATCTCATCATCTTGCAGCAAACTCCATATTCAGTCAGCTTTTAAAAACCACATTTACCAAATATACAAAAAAAAAAAAAAAAAAAATTAGCAGACCTAAAAACAATCATCTCGTTGACACAGCTTTTCACACGCCAACAAAAGTAGGCGCGAATACTTGGCTTTTGAGCCAACGTAACGTAGGCTTCTAGGTAAAGAGACGCATTTACCCATCACTGATACGCCGGCTGTATAGCTGGAATTAAAGAGATAGGGGTTGGGGGTGGGGGCGGGGGCAGAGGTAGGGTATCTATAAGGTGAACTTTTGTCACGAGATGTTAATGTAAATTCCGAAACATTTGACGTGCGACGACGAGTTATAAATGCAAACCCCCAACGGATAGCGTAAGTCGCTTGATAACGGCACCGACGAAATTTTCTACCCCATTGGAATTGAATGCGATTAGCCCGCATCGTTCGAAACGATTTTACACCGCGCGAAAATTTATTTAAATCGCGTTAATATGATTTTGAAGTAGTTGTTGGAGTAAAAAAAGAAAGCAAAAAAAAAAAAAAATTAAAGATTACCACCAGCGAGCGAGCGTTTGCAATCGTGTTTCACGATGTGCTCTGTGCTGCGGTTGGAATATTCGCGATAAACAAAACCGTTATGTTAATGAGGACCCCATCGTTTCGTCGAATCGTCGACTTTTATATTATAGATACGTACTCTACGTATTTCGTATTTTTTTTTTTCGGTGCCAATGAGAGTAAAAAGGGCGAAATGCTGTATCATTTTGATTGTAATTTTTTTCTCTCTCTCTCTCTTTAACCTCGCCAAGATTTATTTTTTAGATCGCTAAAAAGGGCATTGGCTTTTGAGAAATTTCACATACATAAACACACACACACACAAGCACAGACAGGCACAGGCAACGGAATAAAAAAATAAGAGGGAAAAAAAAACACCTAAATATAGGTATAATTAAAACTTCTCCACGTATACCTTCGAACCTATCCTAGCTGCCTATCTACGCAAGGTATACTCGATCCGCGACTAATTAATTTCCACACATACGAGACTGCTGCGAACACCGTTAAAAGAATCATTTACTTCGAGGGCCTGGACAATTGAAAGATATTTTTCGCGCTTCTCGTCTCTCGAGTCTGGACACCTTCACGGATATTTTATCTCAGCACGTATACGCATACGAGTAGGTACTTCTTTTGCCTTATAATCTGCACAGCTCGCAGTACTACAGATTTTTCCGACATTTCCACACACGATACGCGGTTACCGCACGTACCTCTACATCTATACATACACACACACACACACACACACCCTTACCAGCTACGAGTACCAATAAAAAGAGAAAGATATACATAGCTATAGGTCTCTGCAAGTATCCACATACTACACAGATACACGCAGATTGGCATACCAGCTACAGCATGTAATATTCGTACGTACTCGAGAGTAAAAATTCTATATCTCCATCTTTTTCTACTACACTTACGGTACTTTCCAGCCACACACACACACACACTACACATATGCCAGACAACGCACCGTGAAGTATAGAATATCTTTTTAAATCGGTGTAAAAATGTACAACGTTTTGTGTATATGTGATTTTTTAGCACGCGGAAAGTGCCACACAGTAGTATGCCATACCATGCCAGGCCATGCCATGCCATACCATGTACTTGTAGTAGTATCGTAGTACGTAGGATGTAGGTACCTAGCCTACTACCTACATACTATAAACGTACGCGGTGTGCTCTCGTTCTGCGTCATCTACTCTTACTATCGAATATAATGTAAGCGTGATGAGGCGTATTACGGTGACAGTGATTCGTAAATGTAACCTTTTTTTTCTTTCCTTCTTCTTCATCGTCATCGTCATCATCATCATCATCCATCGTCGTTATTAATTTGTCCTCTTAATTCCGTATTACCGTGTCGTCGATGGAAGACTAAGCAGGGCGCCCAAATCGTCACGAATGACAACGCTATAGGCTGAGAGAATATCCTAAAACGCTTCTAATCTATCGATTTTTCGTTTCAATCGATCCAAAATCCAAAAATAACGTTCATAAAATACGAAGCTTTCTCGTTCACTCGAGATATCAAACTCCAAATTAGCTTTTGCTAGTATGTACTTGAAATGAGACCTCGATAGAAGCACTCAGAATGATCGGATAATGAATCTGACCCCATAGTCGTGTTTAGAAAGTTCGATTTATACGATCACGACACCAATATCAGCAATTTTGGTTCATCCCAGAAATGGAAGGTGGAGAGGCGGGGGGGGGGAGGCGGGGGTGCTGAGATTTAGAAAATTCAAAAATTGTATCTTTTTAAGCCAATTGACAAAAAATCAAAAGTTGTATCATATATCCAAAAATCAACCTCCTAAGTCAATTAGGACGGGAGATATAAGGATTTCCTCCTTTTTGATCTTGAAAAAAGGCTGTTCCTCCTTTTATCTCCGCACCAAAATGAGCTTGGAAGTTGAAATTTGGTATGTACTTTTAGTTGGTGCCCTAGATGTGTGTTTTAGGAGTTCCCATTTTTTTTAGCTCTATTTCACCCTTTCACAACCCCGAAAAAATAAAAATTGGTTTTAGGCAGGCGAAATTGTTACAAATATATTACAAAAAAATGAATCGTAGAACGAAGAACATAAGAAAATTTATGCGTTCTCGTTCCCATTCTCGTTCTTTTG
>FIZR01002810.1:0-12874 GCA_900060175.1 Ferrisia virgata
TTTTTTTTTTTTTTTTTTTTTTTTTTTTTTTTTTTTTTTTTTTTTTTTTTCATACAATTATCGTTCAAATCGAATTAAATCCGGAGAAAAAACAAATAAATTTTAAACGCACCTAATAACTGTATCAAAAAAGTAATATTTAAACACAACACAACGGGAGGGGGGAGGGGAATCCAAGAAAATTGTCTCAACACTCATTACACGTTTATCGCTCTACGTAGCATTACAAGTAGGGAAAATAGAAAAATATCCGTACTCGGATAAAAACAAATATTCCAAAAAAAAAAATAATAATCCGATTACTTCAAAACGGAATACACACAATCTCGTCATAAAAAATGAATAGTACAAAAAAAATTAACAATACGTAAAATTAACCCAGACGGATATTAACCTCAATTTCTGGCTCTTCCATCGCACACGAACCAATTTATCGATCGATCAGCAGCACTCGCCGCTGCAATTGAACACCTTCAAAACACACTCGCGATTTTACCAGCGCTCGTATAAAACAGATGGGCGCGAATTTTTCGAAAAATTTATCGAACGCGAGCAGCGCGCAAAATCAGCAGAAAAAAAAACCACAACCGACACCTAAAAAAAACGCTCAATGCGACGCCGAATTTCTATCTGAACCGGCCACGTACGTTGTCGCGTATCTTTTTCAAAAAGAGAAAAAAAAAAAACCTCGACGACTACTTCGAACTAGGCGGCGCAGAATAAGAGTGGAGAAGAAAAAAAGAAAAGGCGAAAAGACAACGGTTCGCCGGAGATTCTTGACGTTTTGCCAAACTCGTACGTTTCCCTAATTACCTTCGCAGAAAAACGGGACGATTCGTGTGTGTCACATCATTTGATTCTCGCACATCGACGACGACGTATAGCGCCTTTATACCCTGCTCACTGCACCCCCCCCCCCTAGAACAAACTCCGCTATCGTCTCGCAAATCACGCCAAATATACCGTTCCTCTTCGGCAACGATCAAACTTACTCAAAAAGCAGAAAAAAAAAAGCACCGAAACAAATGCCTACTACTCTGCGTAGAGTACGAGCGAGGTCTGCTTGCGGTAAATTTTCGTAGTGTTCGGTTCTTTACTTCTTTTTTTTTTTCTTTCTTTTACTCCGCGAGATCCTCTTGTTCGTGACGAGTGCGCCGAGATGCTGTTTATCTTTTTTACCGCAGTACTTGTTCGCTTTTTTTTTGCTCTCTATCTCTCTCTCTCTGAGTTATCTTTGTCTCGTTCTATCTTCGCATAATTTTGGCTAAATTGCGCTCTCGAGGTTTCTCTAAAACTCACCCAACGACACGTTCCCATAAAAATCGACTTTCGTACCTATCTCGTATATACCATCTTCGTTCGAATCACAAAAACGTATACGTAACGTACACATAAAACCAACGCAGTTTGTTGACGTTATCGTATAATTTTTCTCCTCGACAAGGGTTAACCCCTTTCTTTTTTGTTCTTTTTTTTTCTCCTCCCTCGTTTCTTGTTCAGCTACAAACGAATCGGTATAATACCAGAATTCACAGCAGCATCATTTTTAAAGCTATTGACAATAATTTAAGAATTTCAAATTACCTAACAGCGAATAGTATACGTAGATCCTTTCTTTCATCTCGCGCATCGTTACTCAAGCCCCTCCAAACTCACACCTTTGTAAAAAAAAAATTCATACACACGATTCACTTTGCTCTTCTCTTATGCATTCTGTCTGTTACTGGCGGCGGCGAAAAACGAAGCAAAAAAAAAATTATAACGTTGATGACTCGGTCGTCGTTATTGTCGCGTTTCTTCGGTCTTTACCGCTTTATTGTAGGCGACCGTAGACGATAAAATGAAGCTTATTACTAAAATATATCTGCTGTCATCTTACCGAGGAGAATGTAAAGTTGGGTTTATTTTTGTTAGAAAAAGATGCAATGAGAGATGTACCTACTCTTCGCGGCGGGTTATTGTGTTGTTTTTGCTTTTTTCATGTGAAATGTTTTGCATAGGTTTTTTTGGCTCTGTCTCAGTCTAATCGAGTGTAACTATGTACACAATCAGGTTAGGTAAAAAAACAGATGTCCAATCTTGTGAAACATCCGTGGTAAATGTGAACCTCATATTCGAAGATTTAAACAGAAAATCCATTCGTACGGGTTGCTCGCACTAGAATTCGAAGGAGCTACTAATTTATGGCCAGTTTAATGCTAAGTTGAGCTAAACTTCGAATCTAATTTGTTTAGAATTTAAAAATGTTTTCAATTTTATACGTAGGATTTCCACAATATTTTTAATTTTGAAGATGAATAAATTCTCCCGATTTTCGTGAAATATTATACTCGCGCGAATTCCTAACTAGTGGTAAGGGGGTTGAGGGGGGAGGGGGTTTGCAATGGTCTAAAAAGTTGACACCATCAAAAGAAACAGCAAGGACCTATACTAAATCTACATACCAAATTTCAACTTCCTAGCGCAATTTGGAGAGGAGATAGGGAAGAAAGAGTCCTTTTCCAAGGTCAAAAAAGAGGAAAACCCCTCATATCTTCTCTTCTAAGCGGCCTAAAAGGCTGATTTTTGGATACGTTACGCAATTTTGGATCGCCTATTGATTGGCTCAAACAGAACATTTCTTTCAATTTTGAACCTCAGCAGTTCCTCCTCGAATTTGCGCATCGCCGAATTTAGACTCGAGGTCATCCCTATTTCAGATTATCAAATCCGTTGCCAATCCAAGCATATTTCCCAAATTTGATCGAGTTTGGTCAGTATCAAGCTGAGCAAATGATTTTTAGTTTTGAAAAAAAAAAAAAAAAAAAAACAAATAAAGGCAAAAAATTAAAAAAAAAAAACATTTGACACTCCCAAAAATGGCCGTAATGGTCATTTAGCACCCCAAAACAGATTTTGCTGATATGCCCTCTGTTACCCGCCGCAGGTGGATGGACTGTAATAGCCTGGTCAGAATTTTGACAGGCCAAAAACTGCACATTTCAACGTTTCAAGTAAAAATTGTAAAGAAAATGAAACCTGAAGAATTTAAGAACTTTCGGATAGTTTTTCATGAAAAATGATGACTTTTAATGACTTTAATCACTTGATAGACACCTAGTAATATACTCGTATGGTACACATAAAACTTAAAATTTATTCGATGCTATACCTACACATCAAATTTCAACTTTTTAGATCAATTTGGAAGGGAAATAGGAGAGGAACAGCTCTTTTTCAAGATCAAAAAGGGGGAAACCCTTATATCTGCTTCCTAATTGACCTAGAAGGCTGATTTTTGGATATGTTATGCAACTTTAGATTGTCCATCAATTGTTCCAAAAAGAAAATTTTCGCGATTTTAGCCCCTCAACACCCCATCTCCTAAATTTGAGCTAAAACAAAATTTTCTGAGTGTGGTCATCTCCGCTTCAGGATATCACATCCGTCGCTAATCGAAGCCTATTTTCCAAATTTGATAGATTTTGGTCGATATCGAGCTAAGCAAATGATGTTTATTTTCGACGGAAAAAAAATTAAAATAATACCTGATAAGGTCGAAAATAGTCTCAATGGTCTTCTAAGACCCCAAAACGGATTTCTTTGATACCCCCTTCCACACCTCCTCCCTTATTCATCGTAGATCAATAGACTCTAATAGCCTGGTTTTCATTGACAGCAGACATAAAAAATCAGGCTTAAAAGTATGCATTATGATGAAAAAAATAATTAATTAATTACGAATCAGGGTCTCTTTTCATTTTAAACCCGAGCAAATTTCATTCATCATAAATTTAGGCCTTCCTAATTTGAACATATGCGCATAATTATTGCATTCAGAATATGTACTCGTAATTATCACCGATCTTCATGCTGTTCTCACTTCATAAAAAATCATCTCTTTACGCAAAGAAAATATTCGCCAAAATCACTACAATCGAGTTTCTTCTCTTTTCAAGTGAAGTTCACCCAACAGGCAACACTGTTCTTGCAAGCGAGAAAAAATCTTCAAATTCCATCCGAAGAGGAGATTTAATTGACGACTCGTTTCGCGAACGAATGGCTTGCCAAAATATAGCCCTTGATTCTCTCACGAACGAATTAAATACGAATCTGTATCAACAACACTCAATCCACATAAAACATTCCAGTGGTTCATGGGTTGCATACCTCGGTTTTTGCAAGTGATTCGAATCGTTACGAAAATCCAATAATCGACAAATAATTCGAATGTATTATTTTTCGTTTATAGAATTTAAAATAATGAGTCAACTGAAAAATGAAAAAAAATCATCCGGTTAACACAAAAATATAATGTTTTATTCTACGTTATCGCATCATCAAATAGTTAATTTATCATCAACGTGATAAAAATATAAAACTGCACGAAAACAATTTTTTTGATAACAGCTATCAATAATTTAACCGAGCATGCTACTTCGAAGAAGAAAAAATTAAAGTTCAATACGATAACCAAAAAATTAACGCTGATTTATTCACGTCGTCGCTGGTTTCAAAGGTAAACGTATCTAATTATTTCTATCTTCATTTTCATTTCATTAAAAAAAAAATAATCAAAAATACGCTTTTTCAATCTATCAACATAAAAAATTTTGAAAAGTAAATTTTGTTACAGAAATTGATAAAAAAAAATTAGTCACAATTTTAAAATTAGATCTGCTTAATAGAGAGTAAAAAAGGTTATAAAAAAGTTTTCAGCGCGTTATTGTGAGCATAATTCTTAGAAGCACTTACAATAAAATTAATTTTCATCAATTTACTACTTATCAATATCACTTGTGACGGCTCAATTCGAATACTGAAGTTCATAAATTACTTATGTACATTTAAAGGTAGCGAAAAATTTGAGCATTCAGATGGCCAACACAATTTTCCAACCTACATTCGTTCAATTACTTGGTAAAATTAATTTTTCCATTTTTTTTACACTCCAGATTTGTAATGTTACATTACACAAGAAGCATATATATATATTTTTTTTTTTTTATTCAAAATAACGACTCATCGTTGATAAAAATTATGTATACCCTGAAAGAACGCGAACGTACATCAATAAATAATATGTAGAAAATATATATATAAGCGTGAATTGTGACGTCATAAGTAGTCGTTTCGATGTTCTTATCAGTTCTAAGAAATAATCAAAGTAACCATTGATAATTTTATGACGTTACCGTTGATTCAAGTGTATAGTATAACCTGAAATGCACAGCAGGTATAATATGCACACGATTTGGTATTTGAGATACAATCGAAGGATACTGGGTTTGGGATAAAGATCTACTTCGAGCAATAAATAAAAAAATGGAAGTCTCAGAAGATTATATAATCCAATGTTCTATTCGCTTGGTATAAATATATAACATACATTTCATTGCTGGATTTAAAAGAGCTAGAAGGAAGATGCAAATTTTCTAATACATACATCGTGAGATAATTTCGAATACACTGTTTGATAAAAAATTCGATTTCGAATTCACGCTCGCTTTATATGTCCTTGTACCTCTTCATTTTCAATACTTTATATTATTTAAACAATAATAATATTTACTTAAAATCAACACCGCGAAATTTCTCTCTCTCTCTGTTACGTATAAAAATATGAACACGCCGGTATATCGATCGAACTCCAAGGTAATAAGGTGAAGAAAATTTTGAAAAAAAATAACAATCTTCTACGATTCGAGTTGATCAGTAAAAAAACACTCTCTAATTATAGCAAATCATTAACAGCTAAGAAGCGTAAACAATGTTGGTAAAAAAATTGAATAAAAATAAACGCAACATTGGTCAGCTCAATTATTCGCATTTAGCGATGAAATTACAAGATCACATCGCATACCATGTACTCGTATGTATACGATTATGTAGCAAACCTACACGTAAGTACGTAAGAGTACATATTACGTGCATTGTACATAATATCTCATTATGATAAAAAGCACGGCGAAAAAAATACCACCACCATAAATCGTAATCTATTCTATTTTACATAGGTAAAGGTAGGTGTATGTATACCAGGTGAACGCGATAAAACGATTCGCCTCGTGTTGAATATTTCGTTTCGATGATAATTTAAACATCGCATCGCCTGCATTCCCTAACCTAGCGAATACGCCACGCCGTTCGAAATACAAATAAATAATACAGCGTATTTCCTTTTTTATTTATTTACCTACACAGACATACCTAATGTAACAACGACGCTATACACACAAGTCTACAAAAACGTCCGTAGAAGCAACCGAAAAAGAAGAAGAAAAAAAAATACTAATACCAATTTACTCTAACGTCGTTCGTATTCGCCAAACCGATAGAGTAATTTTATTAAGATACTCGCAGCATTAAAAAAATTACATTATACCCCGAGGAAAAATTAGATTACTTTTCAATGAACATGGAACGAGAGTCTACCATACACACAATACGTATACATCAGACGACCGCAAAAACCGTAGCAGAAATTTTCTTCATTATAGATTTAACCCTTCGCATGAAACGAAGAAGCTTCCAAACGAACAAACTTGAAAACAAACAGCGTCTAATTTCCGTACAGGAAAATCATAAAACCGAGCAGAATTATAGCGCGAATTTCCGTACCATAAATTTTCTCGAAATAAAAATATTTAGAAAAGGAAAGGCCGACGGTGGCAAACGGCTGCGTTCGACTGAAAGGCTCATTATGAGTGCCGCCGGGCTCAGCTGGAGTCCCATAAATGAAAAAATCCGACCAAGTATCAACTCCCAAACTTGAACGAAGAATACATTCGGCAAACTTTATAACTTCTTCATTGTTACATGAAAAATTACTGCACCTTTTCCAATGATATTAAAATAATGTTGTTCTTCAAGGTGAAACGAATAATATTTTACCATCGAACTTGGATATTTTTCAATACGAAACGAAATCTTGGTAATTAAATAATTGTCTAAAAATACGTCTAATTCATCTTCTCGATAATACGTATGGACTTCGGTGTATAAGTGAATTTTGGCGCCAAAAATGTATACCGTTTAGAAGGGTGCATCGGAAATGCATATGCATTCATACACATACATATGAACCGTATACGACAGACAACGCTCCACTTCACATTTGTAAACTACCACAAAACTCCACTGATAAGAAATCGGTACTGGAGCGGATAGAAAAATTTCTGAATCTAATCTTGCCGAGTTCAACATCGATGTTGACTTGATCCGTTGAAAAATCTATACAGACATAGCTGACAAGAAAACCTTGTGCATTATTAACTTGCATCATGAAATCGAACTAAAAGATTGTTTCTGATTATCAAATATCTACACAATAACCAATGTAAAGAGAGAGAGAACAGCCACAAATAATATCACAAACTGAATACTAACAACGTTGAAACGTGAAAAAGTTCAACCTTTTGGTAACGAAGACGGCAAAAATTGACGAGAAAAATCCTTCCATTAAATCAATATCGAGGTAGAAACAGTTACAAAACAATATCAGCTTACACGTTCGTTATATTGTAACGGTTTGTACAATGCACAAGTAGTAACGTAACTCGGCGGTATTATAATCATTGAAACAATATAACGATCAAATTTACGCTGAAAGAAACCAAAGAATAATTATCATTTCACAATATAATCGATAAGTGTTAGAGAGAGAACATGGTGTGAAAAAATATATTTGTAATTTCGATGATATTCACTCGGAACAATATCATCTACGTATGTAGCTCGAATACCGCACACAGCACCGACATGAATGTATCGATTGGAGAATATATAATTCGCCCACAGAAACTCGTATTAATCACGAAATCGAGCCGAGAAACACGAAACTGAAGTAAAATTTGATATTTGCAAAACGAATATTCAATAAAAACGAAATATTCAACACGATAATAAATAGTTTTTACCACGTTTATAGCGATTTACACTACACAAAACGGTTACACCATAACGGTTAGCTCGTTAACGTATTTTCAATACTTTAACTACGAATTAATTCAGACATTCGTGTACTTACCATTTTTAAATTAAATATAAATTAATTATTTCGTATCGTCGAATTAAAACAATTCACTACCACCACACAGTTCAATTTTTTTTAAACGAAAACAACTCTAAAATCAACACCGGTGTGCTTTCTTCGTTGGCTCAAATAGCTCTGCAACAATTCCTGGGATGGTGACGTCACAGTTTGTATTACTCCGCAAACGTTAATACCGAAAAAATAGTTCTTAATGAAATAATTCAACTAGAATATTTAGATTTACGATAATTAAAGCGACATATTAGTCGTAACAAACGCAAAAATAAATTATTATTTAATACTAATATCAATTTTTTTTTTCAATTTAAATATTATCAAACGAACGCGAGAACACACTAACTAACCAGGGTGCGGTCGTATTTTCTACTTTGCAGTACGAACGCGCAAGGAAAAGAACAACTACATTCGGGTCAAATCGACAACTTGGCTTCGTTGTTCAACATATACTCGTTCGCGATTGGTCAAAATTTACCTGCAGCTTTTTCGTCGTGTTAACTTCCCTATTCAAAGATATTCGATAATTTTAAGCTGAAAAGCTTTAACAGCGTTATTGCCAAGATCCTGCGCAGCTCGTGTTCGCCGCTCAGTACACTGAAATTAAATTCGATAATGTTATTTAAATTTCTTGCTCGGTTTGTTATTACGTTAAAATTATTAAATAGGTACATTAAGTAGGCATATGAATTTTTTTAATAAAAAAATTATTTTTATTTTATTATTATTTTCGAAATTTAAATAATGATCGTAAATCATTTACACTCGATCCTATCGAAATTCCAATTTTATTTAAAGACTTCTGCTAAAATGAGATAAGGCATGAAATGAACAGTCGTATTGATTGAATGGAATGAAACTTGAACTCAACACTGTCGTATTTATTTACGAACGAACCCTTCGCCGAATTAATTCCTGTTACCTTGATTCGTAAAGTCATTCATTAATCATCATACCTTGCATTAATAAAAAATCGTATCTAGCTCAGCAGAGAATAACAGAACAGCACAAAATGTTAATTCTCACCATCTCGTCGATATCAATCCGAAATAAACTTCGATATGAATCTATTTAGAAATCGTAAATCGTAATACAAAACGTTTCAATTTTTAAATTAAAAAAAAAAAAAAATCTCAACGAATGCTCGTTGTCACGAACGTTTATGCTGTGAACACTGTGATAAGAAAAATTTCCAGTGTGCGCAAAATCGTTCCTTTTTCAGTTTGAATTGATTCAGATTGATTCTTAAAAAGCGTAATGTTGGTTGCTTAGCGGTTTAAATAAAGGAAGTGTAATTATATCAATTATGCGTATAAATGATGAGTAACGTTTAGAGTTTGAGACTTCGGCGAATAAAATTTTTTTTCAAGCCGATGTGTTGATCTATTTTGATTTGATAAGGAAATCTGCATGATTTGTATGCAACAACCCCTTAAAGAATTATGCTCATTTCTTTTAAAAACTTTAAAAACATTTTCAAATTAAATAATAGCTGTTAAATTAATGATATAAACGAGATCAATTTCTATGCAGTGAATATCAAGAGCAATAACCCCAACGTAATTTTAAGTGTTGAGATGGAAATTTTTTACAGATTAAAGACTAGTGATTATAAAATTTTACCTATAGGTGATTATATCACTAAAATTATTACGAAAATAAATTTTATCATTTTTACTTTGATTTTTTTTCTATTCACAATAAAAGACCAACTTGACCTAACCGAAATTTAAAAAAAAAATTGAAATAATAAATTAATTGAATTTTAATGCTACTTTAATTCATGAACAAAAAAAGGTTATAATTTGCTTTAAAATTTTCTTATCTTCAAATTATGTATTTGTGATACAGTTTGTAAAAATGATCTTTTATGACATAATATATCTAAAACTTTTGCCGAATATCCACTACTACAGTTATACCATTAGCAGAGGTACAGTCATTTATATGGACACACGTTAAAGTAGGTACATATTACGTTGACAAATAACATCGCATATAACAAAATGAAGCATTCCATTCATTAACGTCACTATCCTATTAATTATTATACAGAACAATTTATAAAGTAAGCAACTCCCTCGCTGATGGAAGTAAGTAAATAACTTCGCTGTATGAATTTTAAGGTCACCATTGTTTAAGTAAATTACATTAAAAAATTTTATGGATATGAAAACCATTACTAAAAAAAATTATTCCGCTTACTATTTATAAAACCCAAATAGAAACAATGCTCGATATTAGTTTTGCTTAGTATTTCCGCAATACAAGCAAAAGTAAATACAATAATGTGGCCAGAAAAAAGTGTGAATCAGAAATTCGTGAAAATGAAAGTTCACAAATTACAAGCAGATGATATTACTCTAAAGCAAAAATATTTCTAATACAAATAAAATAAAAAAATCGTATAGAAAGAAGTTTTACGAGCATAAAATTTATACTTATAAAATGCGAGTATATTAAAAGCAAACTTCTGGAGTTTTACTTCAGCTTCAATATATGTATAACATTTAATTATTACACGAGTAAGTAAGTATACGGGTTTTCCGTGAGTTTTAAATAAGTTGAACTGCTTCGAATCATTATTTCGCTGAATCTTTTGTAATAATGTACCAAAGCTTCATATTCTCGAATTGAGTTGAAGCTTTACGCGGGATTTATTCTAAAGTTTGCAACTTTATACCTTGCTCCTTTCCTCCTCATTATATAATATATCAACTTTTATGTAACTTAGAAAATGATTCGTTACTTAATGAACTATACTTTTGTAACTTCTAACTTTATCGCTGCTTTACCTCTTTCATCTTTAAACATTTATAGAAAAGCGTAGCAAAGAATTCACTTAATTTTAGTTTCAATCCATGTAAGTAAGAACTTATATCAGAGGCCTTCAAGTTCAATCGTACATTGTATCGAAACTTTTGAGTAATTTTTTTCACACAACTTGTAGGTAGAGTGGTAAGCTGAAGTCGAAAACATAAACGTACGTATGAGACTTCAACAGTCGATAAGCTCACGCAAAACCCACCTGAGCTCGTGTTAAGAATTAATCCTCTAACTGAGGGTTATTTATTTCCCTTTAATTCTACTAATTCCCTCGTGCAAGTTTAACCAGCAAAAGTGAGGCGTATTGCGTGGGTTATTACTAGAATGATATAATAAGTTTCTTCGAAAGAAAAGGTACCTAGTACAATATCGTGACGACTCATTTATTTATTTTTTATTCCATTTTAATTACTATCAACTAAAGCAAAAAAAAAAAAATAGATCGTTTCATCTTGATTTATGTACAATAGATATAGATATTGAAACGCCAAGATGGAAATCAGCGGGTACAGTGGTTCGATTACTGTAATTTTTTGTCCAGAGTTACTCAAGACTTCTCCGTTAGGAGCGCTGTTCACTAGTTCTTGTTCAACTTGCTCACAATTATGATTGGTCAAGATCACAGATGTATATTCTTTCAGATTCCTATCTATAGAAAGAATAACTTCTGCTCAATGACCAGATTTCCATCTAGAGAAAGAATAACTTCTGACCCAATGACAATTGAGTCAGAATTAGCAAACAGCGCCTCTATAGGGAAAAACAAGCGGAACTCCAAACCATAATCCCCGGCATAGAAGGACAAGTGAATTTTGCAAAGTTATATACATCGACCTTCTACTAAATGGACTGCTAATTCAAATAAACGTTTTCTGAGCAAAGAATATGGCAAGAACATTGAAACTCTAGGACCAACAGCCAGGAGGTGTGATGAGACGTGGCGAACAGTGAAGGTACACACTTTTCTTATATTTTACTATACCACGTTTTCCAGTGTCGCGCATGCGCAGTACAGTTTCAAAAATTTCATGCCAGATTCTTTGTTCAACTTTGACTGAGACATTATTGTTTTCCACTGCATTAGCAGTCCATTAAGTAGAAGGTCAATGGTTATATAGAATACCAAATTGGTGCACTTACATGAAGAAATAGAATTAATTTGAAAAGTCCTGATGGGAGTGACAGCATCGCCTGAAACTATCAACGAGATACACCAATGTGAACTGTATGAACCATACCACTTAGCACTACATATACAACCAAATTGCGGGACTTTCAAAATTCACCAATCAGCATTAGAATTTAAAAATTTCAAAGTAAAATGGAAGTGCACCAATTTGGTGTTCTTTATAACATTGGAATTTTGGTTCTCGTTCTTGTTCTCAAAAAATCAACATTTTTGTTCTTATTCATTTTGTTTTAATTTAGGATTTGGATTTCTAAACTTTGTTCTCATGTTCTTGTTCATGTTGTTTTTGCTCTTCAACTCAACCCCCAATTTTAGAAAATTTGATTTAAAAGTCGACAAATCAGTAAAAAAAAAATCAATGAAAATGAGAGTAAGACCTCAGAAAAATCACCAAAATACGCTTAAATTACAACAGGTTAAGGACATATGTACTACACTCAAAAAAAAAAAAAAAAATATATATATATAGATTTAGTTTTGGTCATAGTGGTGCCCGTTTTAAGTATAACTAGTCACTGTGGTGCCCGTATATAACGTTGTGGTGCCCAAATCGGGCGCCACAACGTTTTTGCGTTTAAATAGTCGGAAATTGATCCCCCCACTCTGAAACGTCAAAATACGAATTTTCGCCCGGGCACCACATGGTCGCCTTTTATATATCTATAGTCAAAATAGTTCACAGTGTTTTTATCCAGGGTGCGCTTCAATTAATATAAAAATTATAAAATACTAACCAACTGGTGCCCATGTGATTTTTGTAAGTTTCTACCTTGTGGTGCCCTATATTTGACAACATTGCCTAGATAACAATTTGCGAATTCATTCGATTA
>FIZR01002815.1:0-31997 GCA_900060175.1 Ferrisia virgata
ATGAGATTTTTAGCGAACATGAAAACCTTATTTTTTGTGAATTCTGTTCTGAAATTGTCACCTCTAAAAATTTGCCGCCCGGGGAATCTTTGCCCAATACCCCCCCCCCAGCTACGTCACTGGTGATCAATAATACTCAAAACTAATTATGAATCTTTGGAACATTCGACCGAGGTACGACTAAACCTAGTTGGAGCTTTCAACCAGGGTGTGACCAAAAACAACAGCGACTATAGGAGGGATCATACATTTCTGAAGAATTTGATCAATCTTTTCTCTTTGCCACAATTTAATTTGATGCAACGTGCATTATGAATTTACTCCAGCTCGTTTACATTTTTTGAGGGATAACTTTAACCTCTTCGGTCAAATGTTTACCTCGAATGGTGCAATTTTATGACGTGCTCGGCATAATTCGACTGAAAATTCAACTTACAGGGTCGAATGTGAAATTCCTGCAAAGCACTCCACAGTGCATATTCGTCATACCTCAACAATTCAGCCCTTTGGACAGCCAGCGAGTATTTTCATTTTGATCGTTCATAATGTAAGCACCTTGTACGTACGTACGTACGTACGTAGGTATAATTAAAAATACATAATATCACGACCGAGACCGGAGAGGTGAACGACGCGACGCGCACGCTTCAATTACACATCGCGTCGGTCGTTTCACCTTGACGAAGTGGCCCATCGACAAAACAAAATTACCAACGATTACACGCATTTCGTATCCGATAAAAGAGTAATAAAAACAAAGAGAAAACACAACCTGACTGTACGGACTACGGACACGACGGGCACGCGGAGACGGGGTTAAGACGAAGAAAAACTACGCAGGGTTAACAAGACGACGACGACGACGAAGACGACGACGCGGGACGGGGCGGTTAGCAAGAAGAGAGCGCCGCGCCGACCGATCCATGCGGCGACGCAAAGGGAACGTCGAATATGGAAGTCACCAACGAAAAAACGCAAAGCGTAGAAAATGTAAACAACAACAACCTCAAAGCCACTCACAGACGGGTCGTTGGCCGCATTCCGTCGCTGTTACGAGGGTAACGGGAGCCCCGGAGAGCTCCGTATCCTCATTTGGGTTTTATTAACGCGTAAAACGGTGATTCTCAAAATGCGCGTATACTCAACGTGTGTACGTAAATTGTATTGAAATTTCGTCAGACTACAGTCACGTTCACGTTCGTTTTTTTTTCCTTCTTCTCTTTCCGTTTCTTTTATTTTTATTTTTAAAGGTGCAATTACGACGACGCACGTTTTTTTTTTATTTTTTTTCTTCTTCAAGAGTACACTGTTGACATATCGTGTGTGGATGTAATTTTTTTTTTGTCACCGAATATGACACAATGCTGTTTATATCAATCGACAAGTACATACGTACATTTTTACACTTCTATTTCCACACCCCTCGTTGGCAGTATTGGTAGATTTCCACCTATGATACATGGGTCGAAGATACAATGTACGCCAGCCAAGTCCATTCAACATCTGCCATCGTATATTGTTAATCATTTCACTAGAAAGATACATCTCCCAATTTCTTTAGTTTGAAGGGAAAAAAATGTACCATACAATGATTTATGTAACTAACTCATGTTTAGGACCATCTGCGTAGGAGATTTTTTCAATACAAACGACAACAAAAGACACCTTCTACGCAGGTATAAAAATCCCCTTCTAAGGTAAAGAAAATTACCGAGGTTCGAGGTATGCAACAATTTCACTTCTATCAAAAGGTACACAAAATAAGATGAATAAAAACCTTACTACGCTTCTACGTATAGAAAGAGAATGGCAGCTGCCAATGCAGTTGCAATGCTTTCGATCGAATATCGACGCTTAAGACGAAATAGTTCTACCAACATGGACTAATCAATGGCGATTATACAGTGGCTAAAATTTTTACTCGAATGGAGACATCATAATATTCGTGTGCTTATGGCGAATTTCGTATTAAAAAACGAGGTAATTTAAAATGCGAAAACAACTCATTAACGTTTCAACAAACAGCTGAGTTTGTTTGTAAACAAACACTTGGATACGATGGTGCGGCACGATACGAAAGTTTTTAACATAATAAATAAATAATAATAAAACGAACACGTGGTACAAAAGACGATTTACAAAATACTTCAACTTACTCTTTTCGCTCGGAACACGGTGCTTGGTAAAAACTAAATTACGCTTTTGACCAAGAAGTGTGATGAAAATTCGTCAATACGCAGATACTTAGAGAACGAAAATAGCGCGGGAAATGCATATATCTCGCGTGATAAAACACATCAATAACACCACTTAATAAATACTAATACGCGAATAACTTCTTCACTACGATATATTAACGGTAAATTAATTAGCTATTTGCTATTAAAAATGACCAACAATTTGTAAAATAACATATGACTAACGCGGCAGTTATTTGAATTAGGAAATGGGCGTGACTATCGAAAACGTAGTAAACAACTCGAAAATTTGTACGAAAAACTAACCGATCGTACGACCATCGCGTTCACTAACCAAAAACACTAATTTACTAGAAAAACCACACGAAAAAAAATGCATATTTAATCGTAGCACACCAGTGATATAATATTAAATTGCAAAAATTCACAACGCACACTCGCACGAACGAACGAACGAAACCACGTTTTCACAAACGTAACAAAACCACGCTACCAAACTCTTGAAAGAAAACGACCAACATCGTAGTATAGTAAACAAGGTTCAAAAAGTGGGGATGAGGTCGATGTAACGATTGAAAGGGAGAGAAAGCGTTGCAAACTCGTACAGTGTTACCGTCTCGTTGTAACGAAAATTATTCTCGATCGTTGTAAACAATATGCATTATTATAACGTCGCCAGTTCCAAAGCAGAAGCGTTTATTTTTCTAATTTCTTGTCTTTTCTTTTTTTTTTTTGAGGAAGTAATATTACGTCGTTAGTGTTTTCTTACTTTATATCAGGCCTTTATGAGATGCGAGGGCGTAATTTCAGACAAAATGTGCACTTTAATGCCCTTTTTTTTGGCAATTTCGTGCTTTTTGAATTATCTTCACCGGCATATTTCGAATCATCTTTTGCATTCTTTAGTATCGTATTCTTTTCAAAATACTGCTAAATTTGTATTCAAATTTTTTTAATAAGAATTTATAATAAATGGAAAGCATCAGATGCTTGTTAACGTTACACCGTTTATAAACTTTATGGTTATTTCCGTCGCATAAATACACATGTCGACTTCCTTTGTATACGTAGCAGGTACATTACATACTTACTTATTGTATACTCGTAAGAATAATACATAGGTTTTTGAAGGAACATCGAATCGTATATTATAAAAACAAATCATTTGCTGAAAGGTGTGATTTTCGATATATATATATATATATATATTTATGATCATACTAAATTTTCATTTTTACATTAAAATTTACCTACAATACCATCATTCATGAACAAAAATTAATTTCAAAACATCAATCGGTTTACGACTGGTTAATTTGTTATTTTTTTTACATATCCTCTCTTTTCCTAATATTTTTTATATTGGTACACTTAAGGATGACAATGTAAACAAAAATCATTTGATGCAATTAGTTAGCTATGCAATACATTATTACGGCTGTAATTTTTAATAAATTATAAATTCGTTGTTATTCAATAGAAACCAATAAAATACAACATTCGAAAATAAGAAAACCCAAAGGAAATGTTATCTTGAAACGATGATAAAAATAAATAAAAACCAGATCATTAGACGTGTAGTAATACTTATTTGCTACGATGCGTAAAACTAAATAACAAGCTTTACTATTTTTAAAATCCAATATCCACATAGTAATCTCCGTTACTTCGTCCATGATTCATGATAATCTTTTATCTTTAATTTACCAAATATTTCAAAATCATTGCAGATAAACATTCACATTTTGCAACCATCTCGCTGTACATATGTAGTATTATATTTAAACGGAAAATATTAAAAAAAAAAACTGACCAAAAATTTGAAATTTTCAACAAAAGAATAAAATAGTCTATACATTCGTTACGATCAAAATAAAGTAAAATTAATGCAATGATTTCTATCGTTTATAAATAATTATTCTTCCGCGTAGCGTAAATTTGAAACAACGACGAAGAATGAAACGCACATCTCGTGAGAAATTTATGTCTTCGTTGACGACAACACTTTACCATGCATGAAGTCAAGGCGTATCCCCCGTTTTTTGTATTACCTGCTATAACAACGTGGTTTTGTTTACAATGACGTAATAACTGGGGCATAAGGTGTGGCCCTGCCAACACTAGAATTTTGTTATGCTAGTAGAAATTTTGAATAAATTTTTCCCTTTCATATTTCACTCTATAGATGAGTTTCATTTCTGACATTATCTATCAAACGGCCGAGATCCGGTTTGTTTACCGATTAAATCGGAGCCATTTAGTAATGAAGAATTCATTGATAAAATTCCATAACACGATATCATTACCGATTATTTATACGAGTAATAACGAAGGCCAGCTAATGTCAAAAAAACAAGAAGATATTTTTAGATAGTAATCGTTCACTTTCTGTTATCCTAATTTAATTTCTAGAAGTAATATTCTTGATTGAAGCACGATATTTGTCAGGTCATGATAAATTATTTTATATGTACTAAAAGTATTTGTAAACAGCTATACATACTTACGTACCTACCGTTTGAATTCTAATATGATGAATTTTATTTTTTTCTATTTTGTAAAAGCATGCGTTGTGTTATTAAAGAAAAAAAAAAAAAATCAAAAGAATTAGTTCATCGGATCACTTTCTAATTAAATTTTCTGCTATGTAGCAATAATAAATTAATTTACAAAAGTTCATAAAAGATACATCTATTCGCATACTTTTAATTTATGTACAGTATATTACTTCAGATCGTTTGAGTACAAATGAATATAAATTTAATCTTTCCACTTGGGCAATTCAAAATTAGATATGACAACTCATTAATATAATTTTGTAATTCAAATGAAAATAATATTTGAAATAATCTACGATTATCATTCTGAGTTTAAAATAAAATATCACGAGGTCGCAGATTTCTCTTATGTGTATTATTATAAATCGAGTTAATAGCTCTGGAGCAATGTAACATTAGATATTTTAATTACTCTCGCCGCGTTTTATGAAACATTTATATCCATATTAGTATTCCCGTATTTCCGGAAATGAAAAAGTAAAAAAAAAAAAAAAAAGAAACAAAAAGAAAACGCAGTGGTATAGCAAGTAGAGTAAGTATAAGTGTACCCATCTAACAATCGTTCAGTTGTACCAAGTGCAATAACATCACATCGCCGTAAAATCCAGAAAAAGTGTACCTCCTTCCTCATTCAAAAACGTAATTCATGCAAATGAAATATTGCATCACAGATCCCTTTGAAAATTACTTTCTTTCAAACCGTATAGTTTGTAAATAAAAAATCTATAAGCTACGTCGGTTAATATTTTTAGTACATATACCTACGTTGTCCATTTAGCGGTATACATATATTTATTATTCGAGGTAGTGCTCTAAATGTCAAGTCTTCATTGCTTTATGGCATTTTTCCAACGTAATCATCCGTCAATTCTGTGAACTACGAGAAACGCAAGAAGTCAACAAAACAAATAGGGCGCAATCTCTCAACTTACTGAATGGGGGTCATCTGAAAACTTAGGGCACCTGATTTACTATAACTGGTGGGGAAGAAGACGAGCCAACGGATTTTACAACCATTGCGCTAAAAAAGATTGATTTTCTCCAACATGGGTAATAGGTTAAACGATGAGCAGTGTTACCAAGTTATTGTGACGTTTCTACGAAGAAGGGTAGTAAATTAATGACACGACAAAATATATTGACAAACGAATAGCATTCATTTCAACTTTTTTTTTTTCAGATTATATCGAGAGTAATAATTAAAAAATAAATTGTACACCATATTATTTACTCGATATGGAAAAACTTGTAGCATCTTTTATTTGAATAGTACACACACACACGCACAAACACAATAGGTACAGTATGAAGGTAGATAAACACATTTATCGTTATTTATGTTTTTTCAAAACGTACTTTTCATTTTTGCGATGAAAAAATATAATGTAAAAAAGCACAGACCCCTTTCGAACCTGATAACAGCTCTGGCAGCGTCATTTTACACATTTTTCATATACATGAGTAGTTATGTTGACAATTTGTTATCATACGAGTTAAACATGTGTAACATTTTCATTACACATGATTACCAATTGATAATCAATTTCTTTACGATGCGAATACATCAGTATATTTTCAATTTCCACTCTGCTGAATTAAATCTATGTTTTTATAAGCTTGTTTTCAATCTGTTTACGATCGTTTGCCATGGTAGGTATAAATACACTCTATATATCTATTATTCTTTTAAATAAAAAATCCAGCACTGAAATAACACTGTTTTGTATTATTTAAAATTTTACTAACATAAGTGAATAAAATTAATAATATAAAATTCATACGGACGGAAGAATTGTAAAATTAAGTACATAACATTCATCCCACCAATTACTATACTTAGCAAAAATAAATCACAGAAAATAAATACAAAATTTTATCTAAATTACGATCGAATCTAAAGAAAATTCTTCGTATAAAAATAAAATACTATCTGATTCGAAACAAAACAAAAAAAAAATGCTTTTCCATGGCACACACTCGTATTTACTTTCCTAAAATCACCGGCCAGCTAAAATTAAAGTCTTATATTTTATAATCGTACAAATCTAACATCAAAATTGCAATATTGTTCCACATTAATTAAAGTAAAAAAATATCCTATGGAGTATTTCTTCTTTTTTTTCCACAGAACACTTAGACCTACGTATAAAAAAAATCAGTGGGAAATACACATAAATCTTAAGATAAAAAAATTCGTAATTTTCCATCTACGATGGCAGTTCTTTCGTAGAGTACTTTTTTTTTTTTTACATATACATGTATTTGAGAAAAATTCGAGTTCTACACATCGACATAATACTTTCAAATATCACAATGTTTTTTTTATTCTTTAGTCTTTTAAACCAAAAATTTTAATCGAAGAGATTGAAAAAATATAACTTAGAAAATGAGATTAACAAAGTAAATTGATAAATCCTTATCTAAAAAAAAAGCCTAAATTTATTACAATTGCGTTGTAATCACGGTTTTTCTAACAACTGGCAATGTTTCTTTCGATTTTGTCGAAACAGAAGAATTTTCTTCAGCTGAAACCAGCCATGGGGAAATTTGATGTAAACTAGGTACAATATCGGTCTGAAAATAAAAAAAAGAAAAAGACATAAAACATTTTGAAATTATACCAGTTTTTAACATTTTATTATAACTTACAGAAACACCATAAAATAACGCGATACTACAATATTCTAAGCTATAAGCCACTCTAAAAAGCGCAAGCGTTGGTTTTACCTTATTTTTATTGGCAATTTTATCAGTTTTCTCAGGTACTTTGGTTGACTCGTCCGTAACACTGACCTCAACATTTGGTTTCTTTTTTACCTTTTCGATTTCGTTTTCCTTTTCATTAACGCTGATAAAAGGATTGGAAGACGTTAAAAACGGATTGGTAGAAGTCAACGTGGTATTTTCGACTTGGTTCGAAGTATTGGGCACCGATAACAAACTAGTAAATGGATTATTCGCGTTGAACGTATCGTCCGATGTGATGGTCAAAGGCAGTGAAAGCGGTTGAGTAGGTGATGTGCTTCGTGTTACCACTCGTTGTTCCAATTTACCAGCTTCGCTCCATGAAAAATGCGTTACCGTGACCGGAGTAGCGCATCTTTTCACCTCCAAATCAATCAAATTGACCGGAGAACTATCGACGGGTGTTGAAGCGTCTAAGCTGCCGTTTGAGTGGTCTTTCGATGGAGTATTCCCGTTTAGAGATAATGTTAATTTGTCGCCTCCCTATTTACATACAGATATGAATTAAAGCGAGGGTTTTGGCCAGGCCAGAAGCTAATGGTCGTATTACAATGCAACTTATTTACAAGCTGTACCTACACAATTGCTGTGCTGTACAGTTTAAAACGTGCCGTCATGCACGCAACACGGGTACGGGGAATTTGTGATACATGTATGTGCAATGTACGTACATATGAATAGTATTACATATCTACATCGTGTTTACAATATTTTAGTAATTGTTTTTTCATACTTACAACTGAAACAATGGTAGCTTGTTCATTTTCACAACGAGGAGATTTCATGTTTCTGTGGTGAAAGATATAATTGGTGAGGATTCAATTGGAAGGTAATAAAAATAATCAACGTTTACTTACTCAGAAAATAATGAAGAAACGTCAACACTGCTAGTGTTTTTCTTCGCATTCGAATCGTAAAGAGGATCGAATGATATCAACGAAGTCTTATTCATTTCTTCTTCTATTTTAGCTAAAAAATATTGTTACGTAATACAACTTCTGGCAACTACTAAAATAACCGAATGATTTTCAAAATAGCGTTCGTTACCTTTCAAAATATTACATTTGAGTTGATCTTTGGGTATCGGTTTTGGACCAAGGCTACTGCTAATTTGTCTATTGTTCGGAATTGGAGAAACGGAGCTCACCGAAGAAAGACGTTCAAATTCAGTATCTAAAAAGAAACGAAAATCATCAATACAGAATTATATCAAATCACAAATTATATATTTTTGGGAAAAAATGATTCAGGTTATTCTATTTAGAAATAATATTTACCATCAGTTTTACTGTTGAAAGTAGATTTTGTGGTATTAGCGTCATTTTTATCTTCCGTAGTAAACACTTTTCGCAATTCTTCCTCAACTTTAGCTACAAGTAGAAAATATCATAGGTGAAAATTTTGAAAAATATAAATAACTAATTTATTAGGGTTTAAAAATTAATTATTATAATATTTTGAAAAACAATATATCAACCTTTAAATATATTGCACTTCAATTGTCCTTTTGAGATTGATTTCGTACCAGAATTTACACCAGAAGAATTTATATTCGGAGATGATGGATCAACCGATGAAAGATGGTCGAGATCAATTTCTTATTTTAAAAAAAAATATGAATTGTAAATCAGTATTTAAAAATAAATTTCTTTAGTGATCGTCGCATTTTTCTAATTTTTTCTCACCTTCGGTTTTAGTGGTTAAAGTAGACTTGGCGGAATTTGTATCGTTTTTATCTTCATTCGTTAAAGGTGTTTCTTTCGCCAAACTTTTAAGCAGTGAATCCAACCTTTTTTCAGCAACTCCTGTACATAAAGATATTTAAAATCTAGCTAAAATTCCTTTTTTAAAAATAAATAATTACAAATATAAACCTGAAGGACTGGAGATATTCTTCGCTTCAATAGGTGTCGCTTTATCCGCACTTTCTGATTTTTTTGAATTGCTGCTTTCAGCATTTTCAGGATTAACAACGGTTCTACGAGTAAATAATAATAATAATAATAATAATAATTTTTTTTTAATATTCGTATTATTATAATTTTATTGATAAAATTTGCTTACAAACCTTTGTCGTTCTCGCAAAACGTGTGATTGTCTCCGAGCATATCTTTGACTAGGTCTTCTTTCAAACTGTACCGTTCTTCTAGCTCGATTTTGTTGTGTTGTTTGGAATTCAGTTTTACCACTAAAATCATAAAATATTTTCGTTTAAAGTATTGATTTGTTTCGATAATTTTTTTCTCACCACGGAATTGTATTTTTACCTGTATCTGAAGCGAGAACCCATTCTGAAGAAATTCTGTTTGGCTGAAGGACCTTTAATGGGAGCTCGTAGTCTGAAGAAAGCATGATGCTCTACAGCGCATTTCCATAAATGTTTGCAAGCTTTCTCATTATGTAACCTATGAATAAAATTTTTTAATTTAAATTTAAATTATTCAACTCCGTCGTCGAATTGTCGATTGTGAATAATTACAGGTTCGCGTACCTGAAAACAAACGTATGTTCTTGTTCCCTTCCTTGGTCATCGTCTTCAACAACAACAAGAGTGAGTTTCTTTTTCTTAAAATCCAGTTTACTAATTTTCGGCCTTGAAAGAAAAATCATTTTATTGTGACATGACTCATAAATATAGAAAATTACTCATTTAATATATACCAGAAAAATAATCCAATTTTTTGATTTCCTTCAAAAACTAAAATACCAGTAGGAGTTAAACCAAGCGAATATTCGCAGCCATCTTTACCCTGTAAAAAATATAACCACACAGATACATCAATTTCTTGCAAAAAAAAAAAAAAAGTGAAAATGATCTAATGGTCAATTTAAACATGTTCTCGTAATTCTGACGCAATGTTTTTCATTGTCTTTAAAATGTAATTGTAAACGTGAGTAATTCCCACAATACTTGACAGGTTTCTGTGAATGTTTAATCACTTAATGGTTTTACGAGCAATACTACAAAGAAAATGTTCACTTGGATTTACTAACCAATACGATATGATTATCTACTCCATACATTTCTAGCCATTTAGCTTTATTAAGATAATTCATTTCAGCTTGAGCTGGAGTTAATCCTCTGAAAAAAAAATTGAAAAAGAAGTAGAGCGAAATTCGCTGCTGGTTTTTATTTGAAGTAAAATTCAATTTACCGGTTTTTTTTATACTCTTCTAAAATCTGTATTTCCATTTCTTCGGTTTGATTTGGTACAAATCGAAATTCAGATATAACTGCAGGAGTATGATGATCTTCATAATCTCCAAGTTCGGCTGTAAATAAAATAGTTTACAGATTACTACTTCTAAATGAAAACAATCAGATTCTAACAAGCAGAACAAAATCAAAATCGTTAAAGAAATCTTGAAATCATAATAGCGCAGCAAGCACGTTTCGATTTATTTTTCGTCAATCGAGTTAATACTTGCCAAGCAGTACAATCACTGGCACTAGCTGAGCAAACAATAAAGAAACGAAAAAAAAACAAAAGAGGCCAAAATACCGTATTCTCAAGATCCCCAAATCCGTCTTTAAAACATCATTTGTCAACTAGCTGAAAACGGGAGTATCGTTTTTATTTAAAAAGGTTGGTAAACGGCTACGAACGAATTAGGTTTCTACATAGTTCCTACGAAGTTGTTTAGTACATATTTTGTTTACTTACATTGTAAGGCAAGCGCGGATAATTCAACGGTAACATTCTCTGGACATTCTAATCTTCCTTCCAAAATATCCTGTTTCAACTGCAAAAAAAACTGGTAACGTGTTAACTCTTCTCGCAAGAGATTCGGCTCCGATGAATAAAATTTCACTTTGAGACGTAACGTATAAGGTGGCCCGACTGAAAAAAAATACAAGGTTCATTAATTTAATTCCTACCCCGAAGGATTCAGTTATTTAGGAAAGAATTGCATTACTTTTCACTTGCTTCTTGACAGGTTTCGTCGGATCTAGCCAATGCTGCATTAAAATTTATCATTAATAAATTATTATATGAAAAATTCTTGCCTGAATGAAATCAATTCATAAATAAGCTCTTACCTGAACGTTGTTAGCATCAGTATACTGTAAACCGAAATAATCCTTTTCGATTAAATCCAACGAATAAAAGACTTGCTCGTATAAATCACTACCAACAGCTTTTTTCTAAAACACCCAAGCAGTAAATATTATTAATACTTAATTCACATAGGATAGGCGTATTTAAAAAAAGGTAGGTCAGAAATACTTACGGATAAATTTACTGATAAATCTGTACCATCTAGTAAAATTACTTTACAGTGTATACTGTGTTTGTTTTGCGGATGATTGCGGGAATCATTTTTCACATGATTGATAGTTTTATGACCGTGTCGTCCCCGTTTTTTACTCAAAAACCTCAACATTTTGGAATACGTAGCTGAAAGTAGATACTAGTTCGAATCTACCACCAGTTGAACATTATTTCACTAATGAACGTTTTGTTTGAAACATAACGAAAACATTTGTACAATTAGTAAATTTTCACTAATTAATAAGTAATTAATAAATTTAGATAAGGATTAAACAATTAATTAAACAATAGTTTAAAATAGAATAACACATTCAACACATATACTAACACAATGAACTCAGTTAATTTGAGATTAGAAATTCAGTGTTATCAAATGATGTTTTCAAAAATAAAATAAAGTAACACTTAGCGCTCCTAGTGACGTGGTTAGCGTAATAAATCAGTCTGTGCAAAACTGCGGATGTTGATATTTTGATTTAACAATTAATTTGAATTTTTTTTTATAATACTGATTTTAAAATTTTGACTAATTGAAGTACAAAAAACTTCATTCATAGAAATTCTAAAATTATAAAGAACTGTCTCGAAGAATAAAAATAAAATAATAGCTTTTTAAGACTCGTAATTCTTTAAGAACAAAAATAAACTCCATCACGTATTAGTCCATTCTATACTTCCTTGCTGTAAACTGTGATCATAAAACAATTTTTTTCCTATTAAAATTAAAATCCATCAACAACAGTTACAAAATAATGTAAGAGTGATTTTTGATGACTTATAATGAAACTTATTAAATCACCAGCTGAAAGAAGAAAAGTATGAAAAATTTATCTACCGCAAAAATTAAACCAAACCTAATCTAAACTAAAACCGCAATGATTTTTCATTTCATTTTTGTTCGATTGATAGAATTGGAAATTTACAATTTTAAGTTGCGTATACATACTTCGGAATGGAAATTTAAAAGTCTTAGTACTCGGTAAGGCTTTGGTACAGTTTTACAAAATTCCTATTCAATTTTAAAATTCTGAGTGTTCAAACATTACTTGCCTTTGGTCCTTCTGTTTCAACTTTTCAACTTTTAATTTCACTTAGAATGTAAATCAGTGAACGGTATTCTGGGCAGTTATATTTAAGGAAAGAGGAGAACGATTACCTCGATCTTCTTAATACATCGAGTAAGTATTCGATTTTATAACAAGTATTAATGAGGATAGTAATGCAAATGATGAGATCGTGTTTGATCAAATTTAGAAAATATGAAGAAATTAAGAAGTTAAACTGAATAATTATGAATTTATATGGTATACACTATAAAGCTTTCGAGATTGCGATTACGAGATCATAATAATAATACTAGAACGCACAAGAAAAAATTTATTTTTATAAGACAATAAGAGTAACATCTTTGAGTTGGGGTGGAAGAACAACGAAGAACCGAGAACCAAAAATGTAAAGAACATGCGGTTTTGGAGAACAAAAACAAAAAAAAATAACAAAGTTGAGTGATTGAAGAACGAAATAAAAACAAGAACAATAAAAGCAATTTTACCATTTTTTGAAGAACAAGAAAAAACCTTGAAAATTTAGTTGAAAAAACAAAAATACGAACAAGAACCTCTATTTTTCTATTTATTTTCTTTTTTTCTTTAATTTCAGCAGATAATTCATTGGTTTGTTGTAATTTAAGCGCATTTTAATGATTTTTCCGAGATGTTACTCTCGTTTTTATCAACTTTTTCATTGGTTTGACGAATTTCAGGCAAATTTTCAAAAATTTAATGAGTCAAGTTGTCGAGTAAAAACCAACAAGAATGAGAACAAAAACCAAACAAAATCAAATAAAGAACAAGAACAGAATACGAGAACAACATTTCAAAAACCGTAAACAACAAGAAGGAAATGAGAACAAAGTATAAAATCCTAAATAAAAGCAAAACTAATAAGAACATTAATTTTGATTTATGACAGCAATAAAAAGAACGAGAACCAAAATTCATTTGTTCTTTCATCTCTATTTTTGAGTGAATAAAAGTATGAAACTATTCAATTCAAGCGATGCAAGCGATCCTCGTAGCGTAATTTGTTCTCAACACTGTAAACAAACACAGTTCTTTCAATGTGCATTATTCGGTTTTTCAAGAATTGGATATTTGTTTATATTCGTCGAAATAATTATTTTTATTAGTTTCATTTCATTGTAAACTTTTTCTGACTTTTTCTATTTTTAATTTTTAATTTCCTGTTTAATTTTATGAAAAGATTTAGTACGAAGAAAAACTATCAAACTGTATTTCATTAGAATTGGTGTAAAATATTACTTTTCTACATTTTGTTTGTATAAATTGCTTGGTGTACTTTTGAGTTGAATATCGTGTCTTGAAGAATTTGGATTCAGAATTCAGCATGCATGATTGGATTTGGAGGTAAGATTTTTGCAATTTCGTCGCAGTAGTTATTAATTTATAATATTTTAGATATATTATTATGTATTTCGTACATTTTGCACCGGCGTCAAACTATTTACAAACATATGTGTTGTTTGTTTTCACACCTGTATAACAGTGCGAAGTGCATCGCTTCAGTACACATTACTTTTATACATGTGCATAATAATTAGCGCTCAGATATTTCGTTGCATAAATTTGTGTTATTTCCGATAAAAAACTGTTGTATTTTCATACTTTCAAATGAAATGTTAGAGAAATACTTATGCTCATCTACAAATATCAATGAATGTGGAATACATATGTGAATATTAATTCAAAAACTTTCTCATTTCATATTTCATGTGTTATAAATTATCATTACTGAAGCACCGAATGTGTATAAATCGTGAAGAATTTTTCGAATAGGTATTGCGAGTGTATTTACTCCCGAATTTTGGATTTCACTGCGCAATATTGCAAGCTAAAAAAACACATTTTCAAACAAATTCCCACATCCCACTTCATCAGTCGGCATTTTGTTGATAAATAACATCGAATCGTATTTCATCACCCTAATAAAATACAATTTCTAGTTTTCTTTTTTTCCAACTTTTAAATGCCACCGACTCATCGTATTCTACTTTTGCCAGACTCGAAGTACAGTTTCTCTGTTTGGTAGGGTAGGGGCGTCTATTTGGCGCCGTTAAGACATCGTCGGATGATTCATATTTCGTAAGACGCATTCTCGGGGCATTGGGGACATTTTGTAGACGATATTTTGAATGTTTTGCTTTTGCTGCGCAAGTAAACTATCCGAATCAGGGTTACCAACCTTTCACTAAATCTATCGGTTGAATTTAGTTTCATAGTGAGAGTGTGTCTATGTGTGTACGTATTATACCCGCGAAGAAAGAATGCGGAATTGCTACTGGTTGTTCTTTACTACTTCTACGAAAAACGTATTAGTCATCGAGACGTCGTATTTGGTGCTATTAAAATAAGATCTATATTGGATGTTGAGCAGTTTGAACAATTTATGAGCGTCTATCTCCCAGTTTTATCAATCTTTTTTTAAAAACGTACCATTTATATTTTTAATCAATCATTTTACCATTTAGTTATCTGCAATGTAATCTGAAAATCAATTTTATCATCTTTTAATTGTAATTTGTTCATTTATCCATTAATCGATCGTCGTTTCAAAAGTCAATTGATTTTTATTACATACTCTTGAGCTTTTGACCGTTCGAGGTGAACAAAATATAGGTACCCCTATAATACATTTTAAGTGGTTTTTCGAATCGAAATGATCTTTAATGAAGCTAATTGAATTAGAAATACGTTCATTAACGAAACGAAAACGCTCTCTGGTAGCATTGAACGGAGGCATCAAGACATCGAGCCCCTCTTGCCCTTGAGTACCGACGCCCTCGAAATGGCCCTATCCTATCTTCGACAGCTACAGACGCCCCTGTTTTCCGGTCATGTCCGCTTACTTTTCCCTATTACAGGTTCTTTCTATATATTTGTACGTTTATGTATTACGTCTCGTCTTTTTTTTTTTTTTTTTTTTTATATATAATATTGTTCTTTTAAACATTGTTGCCAATTTATCGAAGGAAAATTCACTTCTAGATAACATGTATTGTAGACATTGAAAATTATCGTGATTATGTAACGATCTGTTGTTGATTTCTCGTCTAATTAGACTGGTTCGAATGAAAGGCTCGAGTTAACTGAAATATATTCATTTTTTATTAATGGTGTACACTGCAGCTACCGTAATGACCATCAAAATTACCTCCATTTACGATGAAAAATTGAGTTTAATTCATTTTTCTTTTAACTCGAACCATTTTCGTATGAGTAATAGTGTTTTTAATGATTTCAAAGTGGTTTTTTTTCTTTTTAAAAAAAGTGCAAAACGCTTTTATATTAGGTATATAATGTTCAGGAATAAACGGAGGTACCAACTTCGTGTATACTTCATAAATAATGAACACTTAGCGTGCGAGTGAATTTGCAGATAACTGAGTAAGTGCAGTATATTCACCGAGAGCTGAAGGGTTTACAAAATAATGGATAGTCCGGTGTGCTGTGCTTAGAAAAAAAAAAAAATGAATACAGCTTTCAATGTCCATGTTTATCTCATAAAAATAAAAAAAGGGTATTTAATTAAGTCGAGTACCTGTGTTATTACTCTCGCTCGGCAGCAGCCAATTACAAAGATGCAGATGTTCTTCGAAGAGTTTTTATTGTGGTCGACTGGTCGAGATGGTGATATCCTGCAGTGCGAATTGACTTACAATAAATTCTTGTTCGGTTTAACTGGCGAGCTGTTATTTTTCGAATTGTTACCAGAGCAGCTCTCGCATAAATATTCTTTCGAATTGTTTCAACAACTTGGCAGAAAAACGCGCCTTATAACTGTAAAATACCCGTGTGTACGTTTACAACCCTTGGCATCGAGTTTAGTCTCCTTTTATGGAACTTTGAAAAACGATCTTTAACGCTTCAATAGTGATTAATTTGATCACTAGGTGTTGACTGTTAATAGCCGATCGTGTGTCGTAAAGATACGAAATGTGTAGTTATTTTCGTATATTTCTCGTTGGCTTGTTCATATTTATATGCAACTTATATGTATATCTACTTATACTCTCGATACGACCACGACGAACACGTATTGCGTAAGAATTAAAGCTGTTTTTAAATTTCCCCCATCTCGTTTATCATTACGACGATCAAACCGACAACGACGCCGACGTCATAAAAATCTCTCTCGAAAAAGAAAAACTTTTAAAAGCTTTATCGACTTTGATTTATCGATAGACACCTGTCAATGAAGTTCAACCCGGATGTAAGAGTAAGAGTTGCAGAATTATACCCCCCCGTTCGGGGTAACCTTCGGTGTAACTTTATGTGTATAGAGGGATGT
Organism: Ferrisia virgata; assembly: GCA_900060175.1. Lineage (NCBI taxonomy): Eukaryota > Metazoa > Arthropoda > Insecta > Hemiptera > Pseudococcidae > Ferrisia > Ferrisia virgata. The sequence goes on from FIZR01002815.1 coordinate 17,143, forward strand.
GCTAGTTTTTACATCGTTTTGTTTTATTTTACTCCGAGCAGCGAGCGAAAAAGGGTAGAAATCGTTAAGGGTAACGACTTCCATGTAATTCAGCCCTTATTTTCAAAAAAGAGGGATTGAATTTTTCAAAACTTGAACACACTTTTAGCGCGTTGCAACCCAAAATGCGAAACTTTCTTCCAAATTGTTTTCAACCAGATGGAACTCGCTTTTCTTATTTCACTTTATTCGTATATGTAATATTAAAATTTTACCTTAAAAGAAGAGAAACCCTGAAGCCCAAGTTATAAAAAATTCACATCCAATTTACTCGCGTACATGGTGAAATTTAATTCATTAATTTTATATCAAAAATCCTTATTTAAAGGGGTTTCTGTTGTAAAGTACGTTTTGAATTACCTGTACTTACTTAAATAAAAATGTATGGTTATGATTACGATACGTAGTTTAGATTCGGTGATTTTCAAATCAAATTATTCGTAAGTAGGTAAATAATCTTACTGCTTACTACCTAAGAAAGATATTACGTGTACTGAAATTTTTTGATGCTTGGTAATTCTATTTTAGCTTTTAAGAATGCACAAGATTTCGTAACGATTACTGAGTACTTAGTAAAAATTCAAATTACTTTTTCGTTTACCATGAAAATTTCACTCTTAAAGAATAATGTTTGTTAAAATTTTTTATGCAAAGTTAAAAAAAAAATTTCAAAAGCTATCTGAAATTTAGATATTTTTAATGAACTACATTGTAACAATTTTTTTTCTGAAATATAAAAAAAAAATATGATTGAAGGTGGATGAACTTTAACACTACTTTTAAAAATCATAAATTCAGCAAATTGTTATGTTATTTTTAAATCGTGAAGGAATTTATGCTAATAATAAAAATCATAATATTGAGATTTTTTTTATTAACATGAAACACGAGAAGTACGCACCAAAGATGGAAGTAAAACAAATGAAAATCATATTACAATCTTTTGCAAGTCATAAGAGAGGCGTCATATGCCATTTTGTCTCATTTCTACGAAACATCATAAAGTTATCTTTTAATATCTGCGCACGTTTAAATATAAAGATAAAAAGCACTAATGTTAAGGTAAATATGAATCTAAGGCCAGATGCGCACTAGCATAATTCTTTACTCGATTTACATCTGTTTATTAAAAGAGCAGTTTAAAATTATTTTATTTAAATTAAAAAAATTCAGTTTATTACTTCGAATATTTTCATTAAAAATTTTACATTTACTTATTTATTAATGATTTATTCAAAAATCCTGCTGAAATTCATTTTGATAGTTTTTTTTTTAAATATTTTTCATCAAATAATGGCATAAGTTTCATTTATTTCGAAACGAAAAATAAATTCAAAATTTTGAGGTTTGTTTTTAAGATCATCAAATTGAAAGTTTAGAAAAATTGTGTACACAACAATTTTTATACTTCCTACCTTTTTTGAGTGACGATGAATTTGATTTTCAGAAATTAGACAATGATGAAAATTCTATCATGTTTTTCCTCAATTTTTAAAGATATTTTTATATTTAATAAATTCTAAGTGACATGGAAACGTATCAGTATCTTAATTGTAAGCAGAAGGGGAGTGGGGAGAGAAAACTGAAATTTTTTGAAAATTATGTACAACGTAAAAGACGCTAAGAATGAACGTTTTTAAGGTGAGAGGTCGAAAAATTAGCATTTTAATGAATTTGTGAGCTTTAGAAGCTGAAATTTATTGTCTTTTCGTGGAGAGTGTAGACTTATCCCTTGGAGGAGGAGGGAGATGCGTGGCAAATTTTGCTTCTTGTTGTAAATCTGTAAAGATGGGATGGAAGAATCAAAATAGTTGTAAAATAAGCACGAAACGATGTGATGAAAATTTCAGCTTTACTACTACAATTTTTCAACGTGCAAAATTCAAAGTTTAAATTTTTTGTAATTTTTAAAAAATCATGAAAAAATATTTACCTTTCTCTTTAAGAGTTTTTGAAAAATATTAATTTTTACTAATTTTTTTTTTAAATAATTTAACGCAATATTTCAATTTTAGTCTCCATAGGCAATTTTTTAAGTTTTGTTATTTAAAAAACATTGTTTTTTTAATGATTTTTCAATATGTTCTTTTATATTATTAACATGAGCGAAAATGAAACAAGGTTTGAATTTGTAGGTGATCAATTCGCCAAACAAAATTTTGTACCCTTAGCTCAAAAAGGGTCTGGATTTGTAGACCTATGAGTTCATAAAGTAAAATCATTTTCAAAAAAAAAAAAACGTTAAAAAAATGAAAATTAACTTTTCCATTTTTAACAAAATTTGAAAAACACGATCGATGAAGGAACACAGGAACAGCTATTTTGGGATTTAAATTGAAATTTTACGCTCAAATGTCTAAATTTAATGTCCTTTCTACATCTAATATGTATTTTAAGGGAGTATTTCTCAAAAAAAAAATGTTTCTCACTTTTCCAAAAGTCGTGAAAATAGTAACATTTTTACAGCCCTCCTACCACCTGAAAACGTAGCTCAATCCATTCTTAAAAACATTTTCAAAAAAAAATCACGATTTTTTTTCGAAATTTTTGAACCTTGAGTGAGTTTTGCAAGCTGAAAAAGGGAGCTTCGCGCCGCAATAATTACTAAAACCCTTAAAAGGCACATCTAGGACCCCTATGAATTGTGCACACCAAATTTCAACTCCATAGATCAGTTTGAAGGGCAATATGCGTGGAAAAAAATGTAAAAATAAAAGAAACATAACAAAAAATTACTTTTTTAAGACTGTGAAGGAGTACAATGGCGATGAAAAGTTGAGACTCCCAAACAGCAAATGTAGGACCACTACTAAATCTGCATACCAAATTTCAGTCCCATGGCTTAATTTGCTGGAGAGATATGCGTTTGATAGCCATTTTTCAAGGTCAAAAAGGGAGAAACCTCGATATACCCCTTCCAAATTGACTTAGTTGGCTGATTTTTGAATATATTATATACATTTTGATTTTTTATGAATTGGTTTAGAAATAAAAAAATTTTTGTCATTGTAGCCCCTCAGTAGCCCCTCCCCCAAATTCGGGCATAAGCGAATTTTTACCCGAGGTTAACACTGCTATAAAATATCAAATCGACTGCCAAACTAAGCTTAGTTTTCAAATTTGACCGATTTTGGTGAGTATCGAGCTAAGCAACTGATTTTTATTTTCAGAGGTCGTGGGGGGGGGGGGATAAAATATAAAAAAATTCAAGTGGTGAATGGAAACTGAATTTCAAATGCGTAATTCAAGCCATCAAAGGCCACATTAAGAACCCCGTCGAATCTACATGCCACATTTACACATAAGAAATAAACAACAGCTCACGTCCTCGCTTTGCTACGGGCTGCTCTTAATAAGAAACACCGACCAAAAAACTACATTTTCAGGAGTGAGGGAGGGGGGTAAAGATGCTCAAAAGTCGAAACCCCCAAAAAGCACATTTAGGACCTATACTTATTCTGCAAACGCCAAATTTTACCTTCGTAGCTGAATTAGGAGAGGAGTTATGCCAGAAACAAACATAAAAAATGAGAAAAACTGACCAAAAAGTAACACCGTTGGGTCTGCGGAGCAGCTCAATGAGACTGAAAAATCGAAATCCCCAAAAAGCGCACCTAAGACTTACACTAAATCTACATACCAAATTTCAACTCCCTATTTCAATTTGGAGAGGAGTTATGCGAGGAACAAACTCAAAATATAAGAACCCCCCCCCCCACAAACCAAATTTTCGATGCTGTAAGGGGGTGCAATGGGTCTGAAAAGTCAACCCCCCCCCATAAGGCACATCTATGGCTCCTACTACGTGTACGTTTCAAATTTCAACTTCTTAGCTCAATTTGGAAGGGAGATAGGGGAGCTGCTGCCCTTTTTCGAGGTTAAAAACGGGGAAAATCCTCATAATTCCCCTCCTAATTGATCTAAAAAATTGATTTTTGGATATGTTATACAACTTTGTAGTGTCTATCGATTGGCTCAAAAAGAAACAATTTTTGAGATTTTTGCCTCTCAGCATCCCCTCCCTCAAATTTGGGTACAACTGAATTTGGACCCGAGGTCATTCCCACTCCAAAATATCAGATCCGCCGCCAATTGAAACTCATTACCCAAAGTTGATTGATTTTGGTTTGTATCGAGCTGTGCTAATGATTTTTAGTTTCAGAAAATAAAATAAAAAAATAAAAATGAATCCGATGTTAAATCTGACATGACCAAAAACGGTCGTAATAAGATTTTGTTGATAATTCTCCTCTCCCTCATCCGCCCCTAATAGCTTGGTTTTCATTGACAGTATGGCATGAAAAATTAGGCTAAAAATGAGTAAATATCTGACGTGAACAAAAATGGTCTCAATGGTTCCGTACAAGGCCGAAATTATTTCTTTGGTACTTTCATTTCCACTCGCCTTTAGTCGATAGTCCATAACTTTCTGGTTTTCATTGAAAATATGATATAAAAAATCTGGCTAAAAATTGAGTTGCGAAGCTGAAATTTTTACCACATCGTTTTTTGAGGTCAATTTACCGTTTCAATATTATGAAAAAAAAATTTTCTCGCCTCCTCTCCCATTTCTACCACAGTAAACCAACATCCAAAATATTTCTGAATAACACAACCGTAAAATTTTTTTATCGCTGTCAGAAGAAAAGAAAAATAACTACTACGACTGCTTTTGAAAGGAAGATAGGTCTAGGTACGTGCTAAAATAATTTTAAATTCTCATTTCTCATTCGTAGTACTCATTTAATACCATAACCTTCTGTACAGAAAAGTTTTTAAACCCTTTGAACTATATTTTTTCTCACGCCACTTCCACTTTTCGCGTATAAATGTGGCAAATGGTAGATTTCAGATTATTTTCTTCCAGCTGTTTTGTAAAAACTGCCCGAACATAGGTATATACCGAAAATTTATCAAATAAATTTCCATATTATCAGCCAATATCAGGCACAAGTCAAACTGCACTGTACCTACCGCCCTTATTACCTGGTTCCTTTTTAAGTAAACAGCTACAATGGCGAAGAAGGATTGTGTGTGTGTGTTTGTGCGTTGGCGGCTTTAACGTTGAAATGGTTGCGTGTGAAAAAAAGTCTGTGAATGAAATTCAGATTAAAATCGATTCGATTGTTCGTGTGTAGTGTGTACCGTGCTTTATGCTCTATTCACCGTTTTCGATTTTGTATTAATAAATTATGGTGCATAAACGTGTGTCTGACATTATGAGAATCTACCCAGCTACCTTTATACGTACGATGTAGTGTAAGTAAAATATACATACATACATACCTGCATAAGGTAAACCATGGGAAAGTTTTAAAGGTATCGATTTAGTAATTTCACTTTCGATTTGCGTACACAAAAAGGTCGTCAAATTGACCTTTTGAAAAGAACACAACGGCTCAAATTTATCTCGTAATTTTTTTTCCTTCTCATCCGGGCTAGGGACGAAAACAAAAAAAAAATGTCGCAACTTTCTCCTACGGTGGGTACATTGGGCATCGTGTATAAAGCTTCGTCGAAATAGGTTGGTATCGGTGGACTTTTTTTTTGGGGGGGGGAGGGGGGAGGTAAAAGGCGCACAGGCACAAAATAGTCGGCATTTACGAGGTTAAAGAACCCGGATACGTGTTGATCTGGTGGCCCGGCCCAGGGTAAAGAACCGAACCAAGCACACTAACAACGTCAACATCGAACCGCGTACTGCAAAAGCTCTCCGGCCACACTGCGGAGAAAATACAATACCGGCGTCTGGGCAACACTGTACGCGTCGTAATGACTCAACCGCCGTAACTTAACCTAAACTCGGCACTCGGATTCGTTTATTGTTATTGCTCGTTCGCAATTTACGTATGTACTATGCGTTTAACCCGTTCCGTGTTATTTTGACTTTTTACTCGGCCGACTAGCTACACGACTGCGACTACCTCTCGTCGATTGTTGGTTTTTCCCTCCCCCCTCGTCCAGCGCGCATATGGTGATTAATCACGATCCGATTTCGAATCGATTGGAAAATCTACGCGATTTTTTTGCCTCTTAACATCGATCTGTTGGTGAAATTTAGTGATCGACGGTGTATCTTTGGGTGGTGTGATTTTTCGCGCTTTTTTATTCGCATACATTGACCATATGCGGCGTTCCTGAGGTGTACCTATTTCATATCTGTTGGAGATTGTCTGGTGCTCTGGTGTCGCATCATCGATCATTATTGGTAAGTTTTTTTCACCTTTTCATATGCTCTGCCCCCTAACCTCTTACCCTAAGAGTAGGTAATTTAACGAGCAAACTTTGATGTAATTTTTCATGTACGTGTAATAACGTGCAAGTTCATTTATGGCGTGTTGCACGAAAAAGCAGATTTTTGTTTGGGTATTTGCTCGGATCGGACGGATGGACGTACTTATGGAATCAAGACGAATGAATTTTCCATCAGGCTGCTTGCACGATATCACGTGTTTCAATATTTCCTCACATGTTAGCTCGTATAGCGTGCCACAAAAATGGCATTTTTTTTTCCTATTGTTTTGTATCAAACCAACGAGCAAAGTATACGTTTTTCTGTACAATTTTTGACGTCTAGAAATTCTTTTGTGAGGGGGATTTTGTTGCCATTTTTGATCAATTTTCAAGTTGGAAGTTTACGCGGAATAATTTAGAGAAGGGAGTCGAATGAAAGTTTTGCAATAATGAACTACTCGGTTGTGATGAAAATGAATTTTTTAACGAGCTTTCAATTTTATATATTGCTTTGTTGTATTTTTTAATTGGAAGTAACTAATTGTAAATTTTTAAGCTCGCTTGAAAATTCAAAAGTGAATGGAGAGATAAGCTTGTACGATGAAAAATGTGTTTCAACTGTTTTCTGGATGATATACGAAAAAAAAATAAGAAAATAGAAAAATTTGATTGAAGATAACTTGTTGAAAAAGTACATTTTGTTTAACCTATCGTAATTTCATGTTCCTTTCGTTTGGTACTTTCATTTTCTTTGATGGCGAATTTATGAAATTTGAAAAATACAACTAATGTTACGTGGAAGTTGCGAAACATATGAAAGAAGTGTAAAAAAAATTATTAAGTAGTTGGACGTGTCTTATTGGGTGATTTATGGAAATTTATTTTTCTTGTTTTTTCAAAAATTTTCACGTATATGTTCCAAGGTTAGACGAATTATAACATTTATGATAAGTTATTAAAAAAGTCGGATTTTGTAGTGAGTTGTACAAATCCTCTAAAAAAAATACGTTAGTATGTATGAAGCACACCTCAAGCGATAGGCACAGAATAAACTTGAAAATTGGTCAAAAATACCCAGAAAATCCACTTTTTTGAAGCTGAAAAGGGGTACAATGGAATAGACAAGTCAAAACTCTCGAAATACATATCTAGAATCATTACTGAATTTACATGTTAAATTTCAACCAACCTAGCTTTATCTGAGAAAGATATATGTATGCGTGAAACTATTTCGAAAAATGGAAAAAATCAAACTTAACCTAATTTGAAAATCACTCTTTTGGAGCTTTAAAGTATTGCAACGGAGTTAAAAAGTCAATACCCTCAAAAGGCGTATTTTGGATCCTTACAAAATTTCTATGTCAAATTTCAACCAACCTAGTTTCATTTGAGGGTAAGGTATGTGTGAAACAATTTCGAAAAATGGCCAAAATTGAATCTAAAAATCACTTTGTGGGAGTTAAAAATGGTCGTATTTTGGATCCTTACTAAATTTCTATGTCAAATTTCAACCAACCTAGTTTCATTTGAGGGTAGGACATGTGTGAAACAATTTCGAAAAATGACCAAAATTAAATCAAAAAATCACTTTGTGGGAGTTATAAATGGTTTCAATGGGGTTAAAAAGTCAAACCTTTCAAAAAGAGTATCTCGGACCCTTAATAAATTTACATCACAAATTTCATCTATCTTGGATCAATTTGAGGTAGAGATGCGTGAAAAAATCTCAAAAATTGGTAAAAAACAAACCTAACCTAAAAATCACTTTTCAGAAATGTAAAAAAAGTACCTAAAATGAGACTAAAAAGTCGAATCCTCCAAAAAACATATCTAGAGCACCTCCTACCTACTAAATCTATAAGCCAAATATCAGTCCCCTAGCTTAGTGGGGCGAAGCAGATGGGAGTATTACGGGAGGAATCAACTTTTTTCAAGGTCAAATAGGGGAAACCTCGCATACCTCCCCTTCCAATTAAAGTAGGTAGATAAAGTTGGAGAAAATTTATGCGAGGAACAAACTCAAAAAAAAAGAAAACTCCCCCAAAAAAAACACAGGTTGGGGTTTTAAGAGGAAGCAATGGATCTGAAAAGTCGAAACTTCAAAAAAGTAGGTACATCTACTTAAATTCCAACTTTGCTCCATTTGGAGGGGGGATAAGAGAGGATTAGCCCTTTTTCAAGGTCAAATAGAGGGGAAATCCTTATATTCCCTCTCCTAATTAACCGGAACAATTTTTGCGATTTTAGCCCCTCAGCACTCCTCTTCCAAATTTGGGCATAAGTGAATTTTTATTCAAGGTTATCCCTACTCATGTATATAAAAACCAGCACCATTCAGAGCCTATTTCCCACATTCGATCGATTTTGATCAGTATCGCGTTGAGTAAACAATTTTTAGTTGCGAGGAAAAAAAATAAATATCTGACATGGCCTAAATATGGTCGAAATGGTCTTCAAGGACCTCAAAACAGATTTTGTCGCCTCCCCCCCCCGCCTCTACCGTCGTAAGTCTGTAGATTGTAATAGCCTTGCTTTCATTGACAATATGGCATGAAAAATCAGGCTAAAAGAAATAAAATTTCTAATATGACCAATAAAAATCGTATTGGTCTCTTGGGACACGGTACAAGGATTTCGTTAATACTCTCCCTCCCCCCTCCATTTTCTTGGTCGATATTCCGTATAATAGCTTGGTTTTCATTGACAATATGGTTAAGAAAAGGAGGTTAAAAAAGGACGATGAGTGAGGAGGAATGGGTGCAAAACTCTCCTGTATGTAAAATTTTAAAATTAACAAAATTTACCATGCTTGAAGTTATTTTTAATTACTTAGTACAAGAGTGTAGTAGTGTGTGAAGAAGGAGAAAGGTTGGAGAGGTGGCCCAATAAATGGAAATACTTTTTTGAAGATCATAAATCGAATAGTTCGTAGAACTGTTGTAAAAAATCTTTTATAAAATAGTGAAAAATTAATAGAATTTTGAAAGAAAAGAGGATGATTTTTAGCCTGATTTTTTATATCGCAGTGTCAAACAAAATCCCCAAGCTTTTGGGGTCCTGGTAGACCATTAAGACTATTTTTAGCCATGTCAGATATTTATTTATCTATTTTTCTTCCCCCGAAAACTAAAATTATTTACTCTGCTCGATGGCGACCAAAATCTCTCCAATTCAGACAATCAGCTCAGCTCGGTGGTGGATTAGACATGTACAAGTGGGGACGACCTTGGTTCAAAATTCAATTATGCCCAAATTTCGGGGATAGGTCGCTGAGGGGCTAAATTTACGAAAATTGTTCTTTCTTAAGCCAATCGATAGGAAATCCAAAGTTGTATAACATATCTGAAAATCAGCCTCTTGAGTCAATTAAGACGGGAGGTATGGAGACTTTTTCCCTTTTTGACCTTTAAAAACAGCTGTACATACCCTATTTCCCCTCCGAATTGAGCTAGGAATTTAAAATTTAGTATGTTGATTTAGTACAGGTCCTATTTGTGCCTTTTGATGATGTCGACTGTTTAACCTCATTGCATTCCCCCTACCTGTTTACTAATTAGGAAAAAAGCATCGCGAAATTATGTATTTTTTAGATTCACGTAATTATAATATTTCACGAAAATCAGCGTGAAAAAGCAATTCATTTTTTAGTTTATTTTTTCGTCTAGATGTTTCAAGTTTGAGACTTTTTTTATACCTTTCATAACTACTTTATTCGTTTGGATTTTTTTTTTTGGCACGACTTGTAATTACCTACAAAGAAAATATTTATTAATTTTTCTGCTGGAAAGAAACGAAGTTAATTTTTCATTTTGGTACCTTTTATCTGCTCGAAAATTTAATTTTTTCTATTCTTTGGAATAATTTCAAGAGGAAGGCCACAAAAGTGTGCAAAGGAGATAATTTGAAAATAAAATTCACTTGAGTATAGTGAAAAGACTTTTTTGAATATTTAATCTTTTGTCTATGTAGCTAAAAAATTGGCGTATTTTTTCTTCTTTAAAATTTATTGAGAAAATTTAGTAAGTTATCTTGATGTTCTTTCCTCTTTCTTATCATTTTATTTTTATTGTAAATAATGTTTCACTTAATGTGAATTTCTTCAGACTAACATTTCAACTTACTGATTACGTCGTATTTACATCACGAATCGAAAATTGCTTATCTATGTAACAAAATGGAGACGATTAATAAAACCGAGATAAGCTCGAGCCTGTGTATATACAAAAATGTATAATAATTTGTTCGACGAATGTAGCAGATAAAAAAAATTTGGTGCAATTTGGAAGTATATTACGATTATATTGGCGAGTGTGTATCTATCTACATGTACCATGTTATCTTTATGTCTGGTATTATACTTGAACTATTTCATTTATTAGCGTAAAAATTATACGTGTATCCTCATCCTGGCCGAGCTTGTTATCTTATCGAAAAAAGATAAATGTACATAATGGCGAATCGATGTTTGTTCATCAGTATTTAGTAAGGGCACTTACTTACGCATGTGCATATAAAAAAAAATTGGTGAATTTTTTTTTTTTCATATCTTCAACGGATATTCATATATACATGTGTATATATATGTAGGTCTTGCCAAGTTAGAAGTTACCATACCGATACGGTGCACGTTAAATTCTCCGACTGAATTAATTCCGTACCTGTACCTTTTTATCTTTTTTACTGTCTTGGGTCTGTGGTACATCTTCAGTATTCCATATATGGTTCGTGTACATATTCAAATACCGAGCACACAGTCGTGTTTGTGTCTTTTCGACGAAATCCAATTTACATAAAATGTGAAGTGGACAATGGGTGGATTTAGAATTATCTTTTTTTTCTACCTTTTTGTTTTTTCTCCGCGTTCTTCACTCTGTAAATCCTATTTTACGTGTGTGTGTGTGTGTGCACGTGTGAAGGTAGACAATTCATATTGGTGATGTACCTGCGTGAGCTGGTGAATAATGTGTGTGTGTGTGTGTGTAGATTGTGGAGTCCAATACGTGCTATATACGTACGAGACGACTCTGCGAGCTCCTCGATATTTACACACCTGGAAGAAACGGCTTGATTCTGCTGGGCTCGGCGCTTTGGCTTTATGTTGATAACGCTTTTATGACCTTATATGACAAGTTTATTCGTGATTTTCCGCACCTCGTATGTGTTTTATGGATGTTTTAAAAAACGTGAAATGATATGCCTAGATTAGCTGTGAGTATACTCGAAAGACGACGAATACGATTTTTTAATAATGAATAATGGTCGATAAATGAACGTAAAAGATCGAAGATTTATTTTTTGAAAGCGTTGGCTACTCGAACCTCTCGACCCAGCCCCCTTTCCGCATTTCAAAGTGTAAAATCGTGAAATCGTACATTGATATGTGGTAGGTGTAAGTTGGTAAATTATTGTTGAAAAGTTTTAACGTTGTAAATTACCAGTCTATAGAATGATATAAGTACATATGTAACTAACACCAAATGTTTATAATACGTGGTCGAAATTTTTATTACCAGATAGGTACGTTAAATTTGAGTTAAGTCAGTATATGTAGTATGATGAAAGTTATCGATATAGCATTGTGTAATATTCCATAGAAAGAGGTGTTAACAATTTGCCTTTTTTTTTTTCTAATTTTAATTTTTTTATCGAGGAAATTTCAATGTAACGAGTAACAAATGATCAATCGATTGCGTCATCGATTTTATTGCTCTACTTTGTTTGATTTTTAAACTTGATTGTTCGTAAGATACGTATGTAAGTATTATTGTTGGAAAATGAAAATTTTGTGAAAACGCTAAATATCGTGATTTTATTGGAAATAAAAAAGTCATACGTGGAGGTGGAGAAAAAGAGCAAAAATGGATTTTAATTAAACTTAATTTAGAATTGATAAAGGGTATGAGTGGTTAAGAATGTTAAATTTGACCCCGAGCGATTTTGGGCTCATAGTTAGGTAGTAGGTAGGTACTATCGAGAAACATCCCTCACCTAAGCTTTAGCCCCCCAACCCCCCTGGTTTTCAAGGGAGGTGTCTCTAAGTGAAAATCACGTATAATTTTTTTTTTTGAAAATGCTAATCGATCGATTTACGTAATTTTTTGATATGTTGTAGATATACATCTGGGGTATTTTTGAAAAAATTAATACTCCCCTCCCCCGGTAATCGCCTCCCCAAATGCTGTTTTGAAAGTTCCATTCATTTTTTTAATATGGATAATGGCTTCGTACAATTTTGAAATTATGTTTTTTATATGTACATATATTAGACCTCTTCGTAAGATATATTTTTTTCAAAATTTTAACTCAAGTACGCTGTAGTCAAAATTTGAAAAAACTCAAAATAAGGGGCTGAAATGGGAAAATATTCGAAAAATTTTTTCATCGGAGGAAAAATTTTGAAAGTTTCAAAAATTTGTGTTCAGATAGGTAGTAAACGATATCGGAAAAGGGAAAAATTCCCGAGGACCTCTATTCTCCTCATAACACCCTCTCCCCCTCCCCATCAACCACCTCAAAAGCTATTCGTAGAATAGCAATATTGGTGTCGTTTTCGTATGTTTCGAAACTCCTAAACATGAATTTAAAATCGAATTCGCCATTAAGTACCTTATTTTCTGGAAATCTTGGCATAAAAGTGTATTTTTTCCTTGCAATTTTGAAATATTCGATTTTTCTTCTACATGCTGTATACATATCGATGTTACCGTTTTTATCTAACACTACAAATAGGTACAAATTAGCTCGTTTCAGCTGATACGAATTGGTTCGGATGATTTTTAATTGGTTTCCTCTAAATGTTGAAAATCGGTGATTTCATTTGCGATGACGGATTTTAGACTTTGTATTAAGATTCGTTTTTGACTCTTCGTGATATTTATTTTTTATACTTCGAAAAAATCATTTTTTAATGTTAGCAAGATTCGTTTCTGACTATTCTAAATATTCATTTTTTAGATTTCGTCATATCATACTTTTTTACGCAATGTACCAAGTGTTTCGTTCCTACAATCAGTAAACTGTTTCCTTAAAATAAATAAATTGTTATGAAGGGGTTTAATATACTCGTACGTATAAAAAACACAATTTCAAAATTGTACGAAGCCATTATCCATACTAAAAAAATTAATAGAACTTTCAAAAGGGCATTGAAAAAGCGAATCTGGGTGGGGGGAGTGTTAATTTCTAAAAAAAATGCCTCAGATGTATGTTTACAACATATCAAAAAAATTGCGCAAATCAATCGATTAGCATCTTCAAAAAAAAATTATATGTGATTTTCACTTAGAGTCACCCCTTCGAATACCAGTAGGGTTGGGGGAAACGAATACGAATGAAAACAAAAACAGAAATAGTAGTTTTTATTGCGTTTTATTATTTTTAGTCTAATTTTCAATTTCATATGTTCAATAAAAACCTGATTATTACGATCAATGGACTTACGGCGAATCAAGAGGAAAGAGGAGGTAATAAAAGAAATCCATTTTGGGGTTGTAGAAGACCATTAAAACCATTTTTAGCCATGTCAGATATTTCTTCTGTTTATTTTTTTCGCGAAACTAAAAATAACTTGCTCAGCTCAAAATCAACCAAAATTGGTCAAATTTGGGCAATGGGCTTAGAGTGGTGGCTGATTTGATATTTTTGAGTAGGGTTGACCTTGGATCAAAATTCAGTTATGCCCAAATTCAGGGGAGGGGGTGCTGAGTAACTAGAATGGCAATATCTGTTGATTTATAAACCAGTCGATAGAGAATAAAAAGCTGTCCTGTATTTCTAATAATCAGCTTCCCTAGTTAATTAAAAGGGGAGATATCAGGGTTTTCTCCCTTTTTGACCTTGAAATGTGTCTGTCTCACGCATATGTCCCTTCTAAATTGAGGTAGAGGATTGAAATTCGGCTATTCAATTCAATATTTACCCATAGCACATTCTACCACCAACCTACTACTAAGCAAGGAAAAACATCGCAGACCCCTTATTTTTTTATTTTATGAAAATAAGGTTCAAAAAGCAAAGTATTGTGGTAATCTCCCCCCCTCTCCCCGTCTTCCCACATTTATATGTAAACTCGTGTAAAGAGAACTTCAAAACTGAATTTAGATCATGTGGATCAAACAAATGTTCAGATGATACATTTTGCTGGCCTGAAAAGTAATCTTTTTGAAATTTTAAAGTAGTTGAACACCATTATCAGCTTATGTTCACTTCTCAAATAATCTGGAAACTGGGAGACTTTGATTTTGCTTTGTAGATTGCCTTTGATCTTGACAATCATATCAAGTGTAGATTTTCATTGAATGTAATTGCAGCTTCTCAGTGAATTTAAAATGGTACTGGGTTGCTGCTATATGATAAATTTTTGAAATCGAAACCTTGAGAGTAAAAAAACTCTGGTCCTGTTTCTTGATAATTTTTTTTTTTTTTTAATTTTTATTATACTGGGTGTGTATAATTTCAAGATTTTTACGCCCAGTATTGAATAGATTGGGAAGGTGAGAACTTAAATTTGGTGTCTCAGGTTGAGTCTGCTTATTAGTAGGAGGATTTTTTTCATTTCAATTAATGAATCTGGGATTGTTGGG